>MU227452.1:2313760-2340615 GCA_018584345.1 Thuja plicata | reverse complement strand
CAGGCGACAACCATTAGCTCTGTGACAGATGTCATCTTTTCTTTCGTCCACTTTATGTATACTTGAAATCTAACTCACCGCCCTGATCTGGCGACATCCCGACTGAGGGAAATCTCTTAGCATGAAACCGTTAGTCACTGAGTCGTGACTGTTATCCCTTAACCGCCAATTATCACGAGACCACGCGACTGAAGAAAAATCCTAACTGTTTGACCGAGCAGATCCAGCGACAATGCGACATGAAGTAAGCGCAAGGTCGGGAGACATTTCTTTGACTGGCCATTTCTTCTCGCGATCACCCGACTGAGGCGGGTCCCATTCTTTTTTTAAAACTCATAACATGATATAAAGCGACAACCCGACTACAAGGAAATCGCTAAGTCTTGATACACTGAGAGAATATTCCATTTTTTATCAAGACTACGCGACACAAGATAAAAGCAAAGTCGGGAGATGTTTTAGCATATTCAATCTGGGTTATGCGATCAAGCGACCTGACTTAAGGCACATGTCTTTAGTGACTTGAAAAAGGTAACGATGAAATAGAAAACATGGCCTAGGGTTTCAAGATATATCGTTTAGCATTTGGTTGCTAGGGTTTTTTCAAGGTTTTGACAATTTTGGCAAAGGAATAAGCATGAAAACCTGAAAATTTGTAGAGTTGAAGCCAGACTGAACAAGAAGGGACTGAAATGGATAAGCCAGAACCAGAAAAAGGACAAGGAACCGGGAGAACCGCCAAATAAGAAATATCACCAACAAGAACTACACTAGTACTTATTTTCCAAGGTCCATCATGTGTAGACTCAAAATATTTTATGCATATTTTTTTACAAAAAATGATAAACTAGTCAATCAAATACAGCATAGAGCACAAAGATTTAGACCTGGGAATATATAGCCTGGCACGAAATTCTAAAAAACTTAATATATTTGATCCTTCTCCACAGTCCAATCCTAGCATAGTTGGGTGCAACTTGTTCCTTAGTCTCACGTTCTCGTACCAAGAAGCATTATCCATTACACGTGAAATAAGTTGAACAAGAAGACTTGCGAATAAAGTTACTCATGCAAGTTGCTAAAAGTCATTTCATAATGAAAAATGAAGGCACACCATCTACAAAGAATAATAAAATCACTTTCTCCTCCTATGTTGCACACAATGAAACTGGAAGTCACCAAATCTTTTGTAGAAATAGTAGAAACTTTACTTTAAAGCAAAGAAATCAACCAATCAAAGATGGCAATGAAGTCGCAAATAGACAATAATCTTTAGCGATTTCCAACTAAAGCCTTACGGTTGCTTGTCACTCCTATGAACAACATCTCCTACGTAGGACTTCAATCTAGATGTAAAATTGTGTAGCAGTTCCTTCATATCACGCTAAATCTTTAGGGAAAATATTGAGCTCACAAGTGTCCCAGTTAGGAAAACTACAAATTGTTGAAGTAAATAGATAAATCTCTTATAGAAAGCTTGAGCATTTCTGATATTTGATTCTCTAATGTTGTGCCTCATACTAGATTTGTTCAGCAACTGACTCTAATCCTACCTTGATGATGATGTATCAATGAGCCTCGTTTTGCATGCAACCTCTTACATTCACATCACCTCAACAATAGAAGCTCTAATATAGGTGAAACAACAGCCTCCTTGCAACTCACACAATGAATGAGAATCGATCCACAAGAGTGGGTTGCTAAATATGATTTCATTGATCTGCTTCTCAAGCTAGTAGAACACAAAAGAGAACAATCATAGGGTCTGAAAATATGTTCTAGAGTCACTTCCCTTCTAGTATGGTGATGTGTAGCCAATGGTAAGACAACAAGACCACTCTTATTTCCCTCTATGCAGCACAAGACTTTGGAGAGATACTCAAATAAAACATTTTAAAGAAGTAACAGGAAGCAAATCGAAATATGGAGAAAATATAAATAGCTAGGAATGCTCATGATGGTAATGGATCAAAAAATAATAGGCATAGAAAACACATTCATTCCCTTTATTCACGCCTACTTTGATACTATATTAAAGACTATACATTATATTTATTTTGCATACATATATTCTAATACATACTCCAAATATATAGGGAAAAATGTGGTGAACTATGTGCATTAAAATAGCACTCAGGGTTCAACAAATAATAACAAATACCCTACGTTGTTCTGACAAGAAACACACATTTAAAAAAAAAAAAAAAAATTATTTACGTGGAATAAATAATGGAATATCCAACAAGAACTAATAAAGGTCTCGTACTTAGTGTTTTTGTTAGTTCCTAGTAAGGAACTTATTCACATGACTTAAGTTTACTTAGGTACTAGGTGTTTGTTGTGACCTATTTTGATGCAGTGCCAAGATCGGAGAATCCCCAAAGGAGATGCCCAACATCACAGCTAACAATAAACAACAGAAATATTCAAAGAGACTGCAAAATCCAGAGATATATTCATCAAATAACCAAGTACATGTCGGGTTGTGAGGCCTTCCCAGTTATGGCCGATTACAATCAAAATATATGCTCTCAATCTTCATGCTAAGATTCTAATTGATCATCCTAACTTCCTTCCTCCTCTTCTACATGATCTACTGACTCTATAAAAAGAAAATGCACAACATGTCAGCCAAAATTTGCATTCCCAAGGAAGGAAACGTATTACAAATATAGGTCCTGACAAAAATATATCAATGCTCCATGATTGGTAAAATAAACAAGACCAATCATAGGGAAAAATCCTCCCAGGAATAAATAACCACGTGCTAAGATCGCACGGCTAATAATCCAAGAATTTTGAGCGCAACACAAATCTCTAGAAGATCCTCGTTGATCATGAACAGGTTACCCACGACCAGGAGGAGAAGTAAATCTCGACGCTCGATCAACATAAGGAGATGTGATCATAGGAGAATGATCTATGAACATTCCAAAATAGGAAAGTGTGAGCGCAACCACTAACTCAAACGTGATCGTGACTGCAACTAAACTCTGCCAACTGAAAAAGAAAACTACTACAGAAAAGAACAAAATACAGGATAGCTCATAAACCCAAGATTTTCCTGCATCAGACACCTGGGGTAATTAAAACTGATGCTCCTGAGTGAATCAGAATTGATGTGCTACCTGAGAAGAATCCATCAGATCCATCTTAGACTGAGAAATCCATGTAGAATCTTCAAATGGTCTATCCTTCCACTTCACTAAATACTTCATATAATCCTTTCCTCTTGTACTTTTTCCAACTTGCTTATTTAAGATCTCTTCAATCACTTATACCTAATGCATAGGATATTCTTGCTTCATATCCAATTCATCATTTGACTCATGATACTCATACAAATCACCAATATTGAATATAGGGGATATGTCCATATCAACTAGTAAATCAACCTCGTAAGCATTAACACTGTCAAATTTTTTCAATATCTTACAAGGTCCAAACTTCTTCATCTCCAGCTTACTATAAGTACCAATGGGAAATCTATCTTTCTTCAAATGAATCATGACTTAATCACCAACCTGAAATTCTTTGCCTCCTAGACTTATCAGCAATATCCTTGTATTTCTGATTACTATGTTCCAAATTAAGTTTCACTTCATCATGCAAAGTCTTCATGTAATCAGCATAACCCTCTGCTTCAACACTTCTCTTCTCTCTTGAATCAAGGTCATTCAATTCTGATATTCTCTTAGGATGCATACCTATGACAACTTAAAATGGTGTTTTCCATGTATTCCTATTCACAGAATTATTATATGCAAACTCTGCATGTGCTAAAACCAAATCCCAACTTCCAAGCTTATCACCGACTAAAAATATTAACAAATTACCCAAGATTATGTTCACAACTTCATTGTGTCCATCTATCTGAGGATGAAATGTAGAACTAAACTTCAAATCAGTACCCATCTTCTTCCAAGTGTCTTCCAAAAATAACCCACAAACTTACTATCTCGGTCATAAACAACACTCTTAGGTAATACATGCAATCTCACAATCTCTTTGAAAAATAAGACAGCTACATGAACAACATCTTATGTCTTCTTACAAGGAATGAAATGTGACATTTTAGAAAATCTATCCACCACAACAAATATATAATCATTACCTCATTGAGTCTTAGGCAAGCCAAGGACAAAATCCACGCTAATATCTTCCCAAGGTCTATTAAGAACAGGTAATAATGTATACAATCCAGTATTTTGACTTACTCCTTTAGCCACTTGACAAACTCTCCAACTCTTCATAAATTTTTGAACATCCTTATACATCTGAGGCCAAAAATATTTCTCCTTAAGAAAACTCAAGGTCTTATCAATACCAAAGTCTCCTACAAGTCCACCACTATATTTCTCCTTGACAAGATTGATCCTCTTGGTATACATAACCAGGTACATTTAAACAACATACCTTCCTGAATGAAATAATTTATTCACTTACTTTGTTGATCAATATAAGATTTGTTACAAACCTTCCAAGGTTCTACAAAATCAATATCAGTCTTATACATATTATTCAATTCATCAAAGCCAAGAACTTTCACTCTCATCTCTGTCAACAAATTCCTTCTTTTTCTCAAAGCATCTGCAACCCTATTTGAAAAACCACTTCTATGCTTCAACACAAAAGTAAAATTTTGCAAGTATTTAACCCATTTCATATGTCTCTGATTCAGCTTATTATGACGACCTAATTACTATAAAGCTTTATGATCCATGTACAACACAAATTCCTTAGGCATTAAGTAATATCTCTATTTTTTCAAGGCTTGAACAATAGCACAAAATTCCTGATCATACACTGAATATTTATTCTTAGCATAATTCAATTTCTCACCATAAAAAGCAATGGGTTTACCTTCTTAACTCAATACTGCTCCAATTGCACTTCCACTTACATCACAATCAACTTGATATACTTTACTGAAATCAGGTAAGACCAACACAGGTATTTATGCGACCTTCTGCTTCAATGTTTCAAAACTTTTATTAGCTCTGTGCATCCATTTGAAGTCCTTATCACCTCTTATTGCTTATGTTATCGCATTACAAATAGCACTGAAATTCCTTGTGAAATTTCTATAAAATCTTGCTAACCCATGAAAATATTTTCCTTCACTAGCATTCTCAAGCATAGGCCATTCCACTATTTTTTCACTTTCTCAGGGTCTATCTTTAATCCATCAGCTGAAATCACAAATCCCAAATACACTAGCTCTTTTTTCATGAATGAACACTTCTTAAGTTTAATTAGCAACTTCTCTTCTTTCAATCTCTACAATACTTGTCTTATATGTATCAAATGGTCTTCTTTACTTTTACTGATATCAGAATATCATCAAGATAACAATCACAAACTTACCCATGAATTTCTTCAGAACTTCATTCATCAACCTCATAAAAGTACTAGGTGCATTAGTCAATCCAAAGGGCATAACCAACCATTCATACAAACCTTCTTTTGTCTTGAAAGCAGTATTCCATTCATCACTGTCTCTGGTTCTTATCTGATGATAACCACTCTCCAAATCAATCATGGTAAAGTATATTGCCCCATTCAAACAATCCATGATATCATCCTTCCTAGGCAATGGAAATCGGTATTTCACTGTGATCATGTTTATAGCTCTTGAATCAATACACATTCTCCATTATCCACTCTTCTTACGTGCAAGGACTGCGGGTACTACACAAGGACTCAAGCTTTCTCCGATCAAACCCTTCTGCAAAAATTCATGACTCTTTATATTCAACTCTTCATTCTTTGCAGGTGTCAATATGTGTGGTGCTTTATTAGGAAAACTAGCTCCTAGTATCAAATCCATGCAATGACTAATGCTTCTAACAACAGGTAACCCATCAGGTACATTATATTATATGATGTCTTTGAACTCTGTTAGTAACCCTTAAAATTCTATAGGTGTGTCAGTTTCCATAATCAGTGAGCTAGGAATCAAAGCATAACATACATCACCTCTCTTTAGATCCTTGAAAAATTTATTTCCTTCCATCAAGCAAACTCTTTTAGAAGTACAACTTTCACTCTTAGGTTCCTCTATCAGAGGTAACAATCCTTGTTTCTTTCCATTAGCCATAGTAGTATACCTATTCAATCTTCCATCATGTATAGCATTCCTATCATACTGCCATGGTCTACCCAACAATATATGAGAACAATCCATAAGCATAATATCACAGAGAACTTCATCATGGCAATCTCCAATCTTATATTTTACAAGACATTGTTCACTTACCAGCAACTTATGATCATCTCTAATCCAATAAATCTAATAAGGTTTAGGGTGTTTCAACCTTGGTAAATTCAGCTTAGTGACCAACTCCTTCGATGCCAAATTATCTGAACTCCCACTATCAATGATTATCTTGCAACAATTCCCATCAATATTACATCTAGTCTTGAATAAAGCATTTCTCAAAGGATCCTCATTAGCTTCTTCACTCCACAAAGTTCTTATGATAATCAATTTCTCTCCATCTTTTGGTTTGTTCATTGAATCTTCTTGTATCAAGGCATTTCTGCTACTACTACCAGCCTTCTTACATTCAAATGCTCTATGTCCTTCTCCACAATTGAAAACAAGTTCCTTTGAACCAATTCTTGTCTTCTCTCTTACTATCATCATTCTTAGGGTAATTTCCTCTTGAATAACTTCCTCTACCTCTGTATGAACTCTCTCCTTTCCAATTTGTCTTCATCTTCTTTGTTCTTCTCGGATCTATCACTTTCTCCATAAGATCTGCCTCTGCCACTAGAGAATCTACCACCTCTACCTCTCTGTCTTTGCTCATGTCTCTTGTTCAACTTCTCTTCAACCTTTAGGGAAAAATGATAAGCTTCTTAAATTCTATTCATCTTTGCCAAACTTATCTCATCTGGTATAGGAATCCTTAATACATTCAGATATCCAGAATTTCTTTCAACCTTGTCATCCATATGTCCATATCTGATATCCAATTTATAATTCCTCTGTATATTCTTTCACAGTAGTATCCATTTGCTTCACATTTTGAATTCTCCTTATCAAACTGATTTGGTAATCTTCTGGTAAGAATGTTCCTTTCAACTTGTTAATCATCTTATCCCATACTTTAAGCTTATCTTTACCTCTTCTTTGTTTATCAAGTTGCATATGTTCCCACCACAAGGAAGCATGACCTTTCAATTTTGTACCATTAATCTTCACCTTCCTATCTACAGGAATTCCTTCATAATCTAAGTACTTTTCCATCTCAGAGATCCAATCCATCAATGTATCTGAATCCAACTTCACATCATATTCAGGAAGACTAAAGTGTTGCTTAGCATTCACACTAGTCAAATCTCTTAGAAATCTTTCCTCACCATGATATAGGGCAGGTGCTTGTTCTTCTCCTTCTTCTACCTCTATTTCATCTTCATTAACATCTTCAATAGGTCTTCCTCTTCTTTGGGTTGTTTCAATAGCTTATAACCTAGCAGCAATCTCTCTTAGCATATCCATTACTAGAGGATCTGCATCTCTCCTTCCACGAACCATCTTCGCAACCCTCTGCAATTGCAGGTTAGATCTTCAAATCCGCCACCCCACAACTGAATAAACTAGGGTCTGCAATAAGATAACCTTTCTCTAATACCACCTTACGTAATGCCAAAATTGGAAAATCCCCGAAGGAGATGCACAACCTTGCAACTAATAATAAGCAATAAAGTATTCAAAGAGACTACAAAATCCAGAGATATATTCATCAACTAACCAAGTACATGTCGGGTTGTGAGGCCTTCCCGGTTATGACCGATTACAATCAGAAAATATGCTCTCAATATTCATGCTAAGCTTCTAACTAATCATCCTAACTTGCTTCCTCCTCTTCTACACGATCTACTGACTCTATCAAAAGAAAAAGCACAACAGGTCGGCCAAACGTTACATTCCCCAAGAAGGAAACGTATTACAAATATAGGTCCTAACCAAAACATATCAACGATCTATGATCATTAAAATAAACAAGAGCGTCATAGGGAAAAATCCTCCGAGGAATAAATAACGACGTGCTAAGATCACAACAGCTAATAATCCAAGAATCTTGAGCGTAACACAAATCTCTAGAAGATCCTCATTGAACATGAACATGTTACCCATGACCAGAAGGAGAAGGAAATCTTGACAATCGATCACCATAAGGAGATGCGATCATAGGAGAATGATCTATGAATGTTCCAGAATAGGAAATTGTGAGCACAACAACTAACTCGAACAGGATCGTGACTGCAACTAAACTCTACCAGTTAGAAAAGAAAATAGCTACAGAAAAGAAAAGAATACAGGATAATTCATAAACACAAGATGCTCCTGCATCATATTCACACCATCATACCACCACAAATGGGGACCCCTTCTTTTCACTTTAGCAGTTAGAAAGTGCTAGTTTGAGTCGATTGGCAGTGTTTCAAAGAATTGAGGAAGTCTTGAAGGTTTTATAGATCCAAGTCTTCGGCATGGTTGTAGTGAAGAGATTGCCTTAGGTTTGAGTTGACACCTTTTTGAGGTAAGTTTTGAAGAGAAAATTTCAAATACTTAGTCATCTTAAAAGGCTCTTGAATTAGAGAAGGGAATGTAGATTTGGTTTCACAACTTCATACAATCATCATGGAGGATATCAAAATTTTGATCAATCCCACATATTGCAACCAAGGTGTTGGTTCCTGAAAAGGCTTTACACTTACAAAGCTACCAGTGCACTCTTCAATACATTCTATAGAGAAGCCAACTCCAATGTTCAAAGTCTTAAGAGGACTAGACCAACTAACAGGGACACTGAACTATCCCTCTACACTTTAGGTTCTGCAAAACTAAGGGGGGGGCTCCCTTTAATGCCCTTGAATATACACTGAATGACATTAACATAAGCAAAGATCTCATATAAGGCTCAACACAACCGGAAGATACTAGATAATGGCTAATTACCCATTGAACATCAACCTTGCTGGGAGCATAAGATTAAAAGAACCACAGCAAAATGGAAAATAAACAGAATTCTATCAAAATATGGGATAACCG
Organism: Thuja plicata; assembly: GCA_018584345.1. Classification (NCBI taxonomy): domain Eukaryota; kingdom Viridiplantae; phylum Streptophyta; class Pinopsida; order Cupressales; family Cupressaceae; genus Thuja; species Thuja plicata. The sequence continues at coordinate 2,331,551 of MU227452.1, read as the reverse complement.
TGTATACTGAATCACCAAGGTAACAATTTCTAGCAAATTTTAGACCAGTGCCTTATTCATTGGAAAATAAAATCACTTTACCATTTCTTGTGCAAAGACATAAACTACGATTGATTCATGACTCGGATTATTATTGCATTACAATAATATCTTTCAATGTAATCTAAGATTGAACTTATAATAATCCTTATACTAACCCTATGAACTCATAAATTAATTTTTAGCATTTTAATTGATCCTTGATCAAAGCTTAGAATTAATACATACATATATAAACAATATGCAATGAATTGAAAGATGAATTTAACTTTTTTGAATTCACAACTCATAAGACCAACACAAAGGAGAGTACCAATCAAGATTATATTTCATTGAAGTTTTAGAATCATCATCTTCATACAATAGTTTGTTCAATGATAATAAGACTCAATAAAACTAAACATTATGATACTAAAACATATATTGTGCCCTGTCAATTGTATACAAACATTCAACTATACTTGTTAAACTGGATTGAGTATAAGCCTATTAGAAATTGGGACAAAAAATTTCAGCCCTTTCTAAGTGATCTTGGAAATCCTCTTATAGAGTAAGGATTGCAACAAGCTTCAGATCACTTAGGGTAAAAATACATATGGCACTTTTCTTTGTAGATAATCAGATACAATTTCTTTGATTTGATGTAGTATACCCGTAGCTTTTGACGACAAAGTCAAGGTATCTATTCAGATAATTGTTCTCCATGTAAACAAGCTCAAGCGCCATATCAGCAAACAACTGCAAGAAGACAAAACTAGTGAAGTCCCCACTGTTTAAAACTATTTTCTTGTTGTTCATTTCCACCTCCCACCTAGAAAACTCCCTACCCGTTGACCACTCAAAAGATCTAACAGTTTCAATCTGGCTAACAGCCTCAATCCATCGAGCATCAGTTATGACCCTTGTATTAGAGATAAACTTAACCAAATCAACTTCAGCTCTAAACAAGTTGTCTAATACTTCATTAAATCCCAGCACATCAATATAATTGGTTAAATTTAACAAATTTTCAATACTTTCCACAATTAAATCAAAATCCCTTGTCCATATGGAGATATCCTTCAACTTTCCCTTGTCATAAATACTAGGGAAATAAGCATTACAAGATTCTACAAAAATGTTTAATTTTCCCTTTATCACTTGATCATTCCCTGTAAAGAAAGTGAATAATGTATTCACTATTCCCACCATCTTCTTTCTTTCAGATATTTTATCAGGAAAATCATACCTATACACCAAAATAGCATCTAGCTTTTCTAATGACGCATTCCTACCTACCTACAAGGTAAGTATGGGATTCAAAAAGGACATAGCCTCTGCACACTTTTCCTTAGCAAATTGCATTGTTACATGGGAACCATGGACAGTACTCAATTTACCCTTCATGGTGTCCACTCTATATTGTAAAATCTCCATTAATACTCATATTCCCAAAGTATTTTTCTCTTCTTCCAATTCATCTATTCTTCCCACATATTCATCCAATTTTTCATTTGCCTCGGTAGAAATAGAAGCACCTGATGCAAGAGAAATGAACTCATTAGTAGTTCCTAGAGAAACATCCACATTTTCATTACCAGAAGGCACATTTGCCAACTTTTCATTCAACTCATTTATTCTTCCCTCCAACTTTGCATTCAACATAAGTTTCCCCTCATATTCCTTAGACAGTCTAATGAGGCTAGTGTATGTTTCTGCAATCCTCTTCTCCAAATCTTATGCCTTAGCTTTGTTCAAGAAGGAAACATGATTTAGCAAATCTGCAACTTCAACATTGCTCACATTCTAGATATTCCTGATAAGCTTGTTCTCTTGTCTTTGATCCTGAATATCTCAGACCTTTGGATTTTGTGTTGCAGGAGCAAGTGACCAAATTGCCAATGTTTTTCTCTTTGGGTCTATTATAAACCAAATTTGCACCCTATTAGACTAATAAGCCTAATGATCTTGTATAACATGGGAATCGCTTCCAGGCTGTGGGAACTTTGCTAACTGAAGTGAAACCTCCGGATTCTAGGCCAGTTCCTCTTGGATAATCACATATTTTTTCTCATTAAACTTGAAAAGTAAACTTGGGAGGAAAAGGGATAGAAGGAGAACTGAAAGACTAAAATAAAAACTTAAGCTACAAGGTGATACACCGAAAGTGACATGAATCACAATACAATGACTAATAATTAGCATGAAATCTCTGAGTTAAGACAAGTACAACTTCTTAGATAGGTTTGCAAAAAGTGTTTCATAGAGAGGTATGAAATGAAAAGAGGACATTCAGGGAAAGAGAAGATTTCACAAACAATAGCATATTGAAGGAGATAGACACGGACTATGACCTACAAACAAACATCCACTCCATCAAATAGGCGCAAAAATGAGACAAGATGACAAGAAATGAACAAAATTCACAAAATCATCTAAATCAATCATCTACAATAGCACACAAAGATGCAGAAAACAAAGAAAACTAAGAATAACTCACAAATTTCTTCAATACTCTGCCAATATATTATGCTTTAGAAAGAATCCCAAAACACATGAAAACCTGAGGGCATGAAAAATGCCACTGAAATTCTTGCATAAGCCTTGAGAAACTGAGAATTACAGAGACATGAAAAGCTTGAAGACATAAAAAATGTCACAGAAAACTCTTACATATTCTGAACCTACTTACAAAAGATAAAAAATGACCTATTTACAACCTCCCCTAGCACACAGGCTCGGGAGTCAATCCATCCGATCATATTGGACAAATTAGGGTTACAATAGATTTCCAATAAATAAAGCAGAAACCCTAAAACAGTCAAGTCTGTCCATTAATGCATTTAGAAAATATCTCACACAATCATATATGCTTCGAAGATATCTCACATGGCCATAAATTCGAGAAGACCGGTCATCTTGTTCCATCTACCTTCTCTGCAAATTGGAATACGTCGCCATTGCCATGAAAACCTTGAGAAAGCATTTGAATATTTGAATTTAAACATTAACGGTCACAGGTGGCACAGAAATACCCAATCGATGGCCCAAGTTTGAAACTTTACTGACTTTAAAACATGACCATCGATGTCCTTAATTTATCCATTAGCACAGGATCAGATCTACCAAGTGGCACACAGGAACGATGCCTCAAATCATTATACATCTTCACCTTTACCTTAGACCCATAGCGCCCACCATCAGATCTTCACAAACTTGCTTTACGTTTATCTTACCTTTGGCATTGACCTCATATCTGACTTGGACATGTGTCAACAGGGCGCATTACCTTAAATGAATAAAAACCTGCATCTTTGTCATCGAGCCTTTACGCCTACCGGTGGATCTTCTTACATACGATGCCTTTACTACTTTGTAAACCTGGGACCCATGAAGTCATCAGTGTCACATGTCACCTTAGCACAATGCCTTAATCGGTTAGACCTCGATTACCCTAAGGCAAAGCCTCATCCATCCAATGAAACAAGACTTGCTCAATCCTTACTTTACCTTCTGACCTCATCCTAGCCCACCATGGACATATGGCACGTTGGCACAATGCCTCAAATGGATATCTGTCGTGCATCTTGGCTTTAAGGCTTTATGTCTACCATCAGATCAAAAGAAACTCAACTGCAAGTTAGCCCCAACCTTTGTTACAAACCGTAGGTCCCACCTAGTCAGAAAAGACACGTGGCATGCAGGCGCAATGCCTCAAACGATAGATCTTGATTACTTTGCATTGAGGCAATATGCCTGACCGTTGGATGCATCCTGACCTATTTTTCCTTTAATCTATCGCTTGACGGGCCCAGGTTCTGACAACCTGCCACGCGTCGACAAAGCATGATGCCTTAATCACTAAACATCTTCATCTCTGCCTTAGCCTGGATAGCGTCAACCGTTGGATTGATTCTGATCAAACTACCCTATAACCTCCCACTAACCTCAGCTTGGCCCTGCCATAGACACGTGGTGCAATGTCGCAATGCCTCGATGGATAAAAAACCTTGATCTTCGCCATCAAGCCTTTACGCCTACCGTCAGAACTTCTTAACCTGCTCGGAGATTACCTTTACTACAGACGGGCCCAGGCTCTGACAACCTGCCATGCATCGCCAAGGCGTAATGCTTGGATCTTTTAACTGTCTACATCTTCATCATCTAGGGAAAACGCCAACCCTATGATCAAAAATGACTTGTTTGCAAATTAACTCTTTACTTCATAGAAGGGTGACCCCACTGTCCACATGGCACAAAGACGCAATGCCTTGAAGAATCTTCAGTTTGATCTGGGCAATTTGAGACTTTGTGATGACCGTTGGATAAAAAGGATTTTGTAGCCGCTTGAGGTAAATAAGGTATGTCAGGATGTAGGAAAAGAACTTAGGAAAAATGAAGCCCGTTAGGAAAAATACATTGGCCCCGCTGACGGACAACTTAAAACACGTGATGAATAGAGACTTAAGTGGCAGAAAAAAGGTAACAAAGAATTAGAACATGCCCCTAAAGACTCAGGGTTTAAGAGGTTTGATAAGGTTTTTCGCACTTAGGGCTTCACAAGGCATGAATAAGGGGTAAAACAAGTGACCCGGAAATATGTAGAGAATAAGATAATGACCAGGAACCTTGAAAAAAACATACAAGCTAGGCTCAACCCTTGTGGGAGCCTCATTTTTCTCCACTTGTAGCCAGATTCAAACAGGATGGGAAATTTGGGTAACATTTTGGTGATTTCTGATAAATGTCAGCCTGCTAGACATATAAAACCAGCGGCCTTATGACATTCTATTGGGCAGGGAGTCCTCATTGAGCACAAAAAGACATATGGGAACCAGGAAGATTGAAACCAGGAGGAGGAGCAACTACCAAAACAGGGAAAGAGCTATATACAAGCAGAAACAAACTAACTATGCACAAGCACTTTGAGGAAAGAAGGAAAACTAACCTAAAAAGAAGAATAGAAAGAAGAAAAACTTATTTATAGGGTAGGACAAACCTACAAACAAGGCTTAAGATGAAATCCATTGACTGAAATGGGGAAGAGTTTTCCTTCAAGAGTTGAGAGCTGGAAGGCATTGTGCTCTTTGCATTGTGTGATCACAAATGGGCCTCCCCAAAATGAATCAAACTTTGTATGCATGCCAGGCCTGGATCTGAATTCATCCCATTTGAGGACTATATCCGCAACACTGAAGTTCCTTAATCTAGCTCTCTTGTCAAAAATTTTCTTTTTTTGCATCTTTTGGAACTCTATATTCTACATAGATTTACATCTACTATCTTCCAACTCCATGAGCTGAGCATATCTTACCTGCAAAGGGTCTCCTTCTTCAAAGAGGAGTAGTTGGGTAGCAAGGTCCAAAGTTGGTAATTCAGTTGAGATGGACAATTTAGCTTCTTTGCCATAGAATAGCATATAGGGAGAGCTCCCAATGATCTTTTTTGGAGTGATCTTGTCTAACCATAGGGCAGAATTTAGTTTGGAATGTCAATCTCTTTGATTCTCCTACAAAGCCTTCTTAATTATCCTGATCAAATTATTATTAGTGGACTCTGCTAAATCATTACCTTGGGGATAATAATTAGAACTAGTGTTGAGTTAAATACCATGTCTAGTCGCCCATTCAATGACTCTCAAACCTGTGAAGGCAAGTGCATTGTAAGATATTATTGAATCAGGGATGCCAAACCTATGTATGATATCATCATAAAAGTTTAGGACGGTGGTCTCATTGGCTTCCTTTAGTGCAATGGCCTCAGTCCACCAGGTGAAATAATCAGTTGCAGTGATTATCCATTTGTGGCCTTTAAGAGATGGGGGGTTAATTAGGCCTCTGAAGTCAATGCCCCATTTCACAAAAGGTTGGTCTATCTTGATTGGTTTGAGAGGTAGACCTGAAAACGTCTCCTTAACTGCAAACATAGCACATTTCATGCATTTCCTCACATAATCATGATTGTCCTTAAACATGGATGGCCAATAATATCCAGCCCTCATGATCTTGAAATCAGTAGTAGTCCTAGGAGAAAAATGACCTATAGAAGGACCATCATGGAATTCATGTAAGACATCTGCTACTTGCTCTAAATCAATGCATCTAAGGAGAACATTAATGTGATCCTTTCTAAAAAGGACCTCATTAATCAGCACAAAAGGAATAGATTTCAATCTGTAGTACCTCCTCTTTGTTGAATCTAAGTTTGCAAGGCACTCACATGTCTTCAAAAAATGGACCACGTTTGGCAACCAAAATGTTGCCTTCTCCTGATCCCCTTTTAAATGCACAACTAAGGATGCATTCGCTTGTCCTTAATCTTTTGGAGTTTCATCCTTTGTCAATTGCTCACAAAGACCTCTTCCTCTAACTAGCTTGGTAACCTGAATGTCTATATCATATTTCATAACTCTGGTTATCCAACCAGCTCTTTTTTCGTTCAAGTCTTTAGAGAGTAAGAATTTTTTGACACTTGGATGAGTAACTCTTAAATGTACCTTACTGTGGGTTAATAAATGTATGAAATTTTTAAGACTCTTCACAATAGCAAGTGCATGTTTTTCTACAAAAGAGTACCTTTGTTCATACTCTTCCAAGCCTTTGTTAAGGAAAGCAACAGGCTGCTACAATCCTTCTGGGTTTTGGTGAGTTAACATTGCAGAGATAGCATCAGAGCCTCCATAAGCATAGAGAGTGAACTTTTCACTGAAATCAGGATTCAGTAAGGCAGGAGCCTCTGTCAGAGCCTCTTTGATGGCTTGGAAACTACTTTTTCCTTCTTTGATCCAACAGAAGGTTGCATTCTTCTTCAACATGGTTGTTAAAGGCTTCAAAAGATCTGCAACATTTGGCAAGAAATGCCTAACAAATTTAATCCTTCCCATGAAGGATTGAAGACTCTTCTTGTGTGGTGGTAGGGGTACCTCTAAAATAGCTGCAATTCTTTCAGGATCCACTATAATACCTTGCTTGGACACAATATACCCCAATAACTTCCCTTCATGTACTGTGAATACACACTTCTTGGGATTGAGGGAGATCCCAAACTCCCTACATCTTTCAAAGATTTTCTCAGATGTTTGATATGATCTGTTGCATGTTTTGAATAGACAGTGATCTCATCTAGGTAGACTAGTGCAAACTTGTACATGAGGCTCTTGAAAGCCATATCCATAGCTTTTTGAAAAGTGGCACTTACATTTGACAAACCAAAAGGCATCTTTTTATAGGCCATGGTTCCCTATTTGGTTGTAAATGCAGTCTTGAATTGATCCTCCTTATTGACTAGGATATGATTGTACCTAAGTAGCCATCTAGCAATGAAAAGCGTTCTAATCTAGAGACACTGCAAAATCTGCTCCATGAAAGGTAATGAGTGGCGATCTTTCAGGGATGCCCTATTCAGGTCCCTAAAGTCAACACATAACCTTAGTTCCCCATTATTTTTTCTAACATGAACAAAATTGGATACCCAGCTAATATGTTTAATAGGATATATGATACCACTCTCTATTAGCTTAAGAACTTCTTTATGCATGAGTGGCTCTAGTTTAGGATTGATAGGCCTTTTATTTTGCCTGACTGGTTTAGCATTAGGTTCTAGCTCTATAGTGTGTTGAGAAAGTGTTGGATCAAATCCTTTGAGATCTTCATAGTGCCAAGCAAAGACATCACTGAATTCTTGAAACAATTGGATGTAAGCCTATTTTTCTAATTTAGTGCTTACCTTTCCAAACTTTAAGCGTTTACCTGGTTCAAGCTCTAAATCAGTGTAATGCTCTTGTTGAACTACCAAGCTAGTCTTATTCCCTTTGGCTTGGTCATCTTTATTGAAGATTGACTCTAAGGTGACAAGGCCTCTAACCAGCTTATTAGATTTATGTTGCACCACTTGGTCATCATAATTTTGCATCAACCTATCTTGATTGTGCTCTAAGAAAACATCCTCTTTAAACAAGAATTGCAGAATTTGCTCATCATTTTCAAATGCCTACCAATTAACATCATTATCAGGGATGGAAGGCCTGACAATAATCTTGACATGTTGTTGATCCTTTCCTACTGAAATGTTATTAGGAATATCAAATTGAGATCCAATAGCAGCTAACCTATCTGCATTCTAATTTAACTTCCTAGGGATGGCAATGATATTGAAAGCATGGAATCTTCTATTGCATCCCAACCCTACGCTTGTAGGATTTCATAGTATCATTTTTGGTAGCACTCATCCCTTTCGCTTGGCTGACAACCAATTCGCTATCATCGTGTACCCTTAAGGCTTTAATGCCTCTCTTACTAGCCCAATCCAGTCCATTCACCAAATTCTCATATTCAGCAGTATTGCTTGTGCAAGAAAAACTGAATCTAAAGGTTGTATAATATTTCTCACCTTTTGGAGAGACTAGCATTGCACCACCACCAGGTCCATGTCTGCTTCTAGCACCATCAAATAATAATTCCCAAACTTCATTGTTGTGTTCTTCTAATGCTTTAGTGGTTTCCTTAAAGAGCCTTGGTATTGTGTGACCATCCTCTGATATCATGTAGTTTCCCAAACTAGCATCCCAAATAACATTAGCCTGAGCATCTGAAGTTCTTTCTAATCCCCATTCATCTAGATAGATATCCGGATATCCTCTATCTGAGTATTTGTCTCCTTAATGATTGGAAAATCATTGATATCAAGTGCAAGACAACTTGCATTGAATACATTAGACACATAAGGTTCTACATGATGTGCAGATTGATAGTGAGACCTTGGTTCCATATCTAGTATGGAAAAGCATATGACACCAATCAAAAGAAAGGTATTCTCCTATCTTAGTTGTGAATTCACTAGAAAAATATAAGGCAAAAAGAGCAAGGAGATCTATGATGTAAATGTCAAGGAGGATAGAGTAATTAGGGCTTGCATGAAGCACAAAACTTGTATCCATGGCCAGACCTATTGTGTTCACTGATGAACCATCAAGTTGTGTTACTTTCTTTTGGAATGGTTCATACTTGAGTCCTAATTGGTCATATCTATCTTCTTGGGCATGACTGAACTAGTAGATCCACTATCTACCATATAATTATGTACTAGAAAATCTCTAATAATTAATGATACATAAAAGGGAGGTGGTCTTAAGTTCCTACCTTGAATCGCATCTTCTTTGGTGGTGTTGCTTCGAACTTTCTTCTCTTGATCAATGTTGACCAACACTGACTCAGCTACATCATTTGTGGGTTGTTGAGGAATTGCCTCTTCACCCATATCCTTCTTCAAGATTTCAGGTTGTCCTGGAATAAGTAAGGAGTCCCACATGGTCATAGTCACATTCATTTTCTTCATGTTTTCCAAAATATTAAATGGTGTTGCTACATGGACTTTTTGGTGTGCTTTCACCATTATGGGCTCAACCTCCTTGGGAGATTGACTCTCTTTGACTGGCATGACAGGAGTTCTTTTCAGTATGTCAATAGTGGGTTTATGTGATGATCCTGCAAATGTAGTAGCCTTTCCCTTCGCCTTTAATTTCTACATGTCTTGGGATCTTCTCTTGGATCGAGTATTGGCTGCAACTGGAGATTCACCATTCACTCCATTAAAATCTTCCTCTTGTCAATTAAAGAGAGAAGTGTCATCAGATTGTGTATCTTGTTGCGGTACCGACCCACTAGAAGATGCCTCTGATTCGGTGTTTGTGGCATTTTGTGCAAAGAGTACTTGATTCACCAATCCATTCAAGCATGTAGTCTGATTATGTGGTTGTTTGCAAGGGAAAAACCATTCATTCTCTGATGCAAGAATTTTTGACTTGGAACCATATCTCTGACTAGATTTGCAAAGTTGTGAGGTGACGGGTTGTAAGGTTGAAATGGCTTCTGATTGAAATTATGACTTTGACCTTGATAATTCCCCTGATATGGTGGTCTACCTTGGTGATAGGATTGTCCTTGAGCTTGATATTGCTGGTTAGGAGCTTGATTTTGTTGTTGGAAAGGTGGTCTACTCCCTTGATTCTTCTTTTTTATATTGATTAACTCATTATCAAAATTTTGCAACAAGCTCTTAATTTCTTGCAATTCTTGGGAAGAGCCTGCTCTTGACTCCTCATTGCTTGAATTAGCTTGGGGAGTTATGACAGTAGGTATGGGGCTGAATGGACGGATATGTATAGGCATATTGGGAAAAATATCAGGTCAAAGAGGCATGCATGGTCTTGGGGCTATCTTACAAGCTTGAATTAGACATTTTTCTACTTTAATAGCTACATCAAAACCCTGGGTCAATGAGGTACCTCCCAAAGACTGAATCATGATAGATATATCACTATTTAAACTTTCCAAAAAATATAGAAAAGGATAATCTATTTAAGGCCATATGGAAATAGGAATCCTATTCCATGTTTTGAGAAATCTATTATTAAAATCTGTCATCTGTTCTTGGGGAGCTCTTTTGATAGTAGTCAGTTTCTCTACCAGGGATAAATAATCTGACTTGTCTTCAAAATATCTATTGAGAGAGTCCCCAAGTCTGTCCCGTGAATCAATGGAACCAACTGCTAAAGTTCTAAACCATTATAGGGCTTTACCCTTAAAAAAGGCTACTAACAACTTAGTAACCACGTCTTCTTCAGTGACATGGTGTATATTATAGATGGTAGCCACATCACTAACGTGTTCACAAGTTGTATGGATTCCACCTGTTAAATCGGGCAAACTTTTTAGTGTTGCTAGAGGCACATCATGATGTTGAGCAAAATTCAATGGACTACCCTGATTAAAGGGTACAAATGCAAACTATCTTTCCATTGTAGGAACTGTGACTTGTTGGATAGCAACTGTATGGGTTGCACTTGAACCAGTGAGTGAAGTCAAATCTACTAGTAACTATTTGCTTAAAGACCTTCCTCTCCTTGAATATAAAAGCAAGGGTCTCTCCTTTAAAATAGAGGGTGTAGACTGTACTCTCCTTATAGGGGATGTCCTTTGAGATGATCTCCCTTTTCTTCTTGTTGGAGGCAACTGCGAAATCTCAGAAGGCTTTGAACTCCTTGTTTCTATTCTTCTCATAAACTTTAATGGGACTGGATCTTTTTGTTCTCAACACCAATGGAACCGCCAGATATGCTTTAAAAAGAACCACTCTAGGCCAATATTATGTAATCACCATATCAGAGATAACATAATTTTGAAAGATGAACTTCTTTTGTTGTCGTCCATCGGGCGTGCCAGAACTATTATACACCAAATTTGCACCCTATTAGACTCGTAATCCTAATGATCTGGTATAACATGGGAATCACTTCTAGGTTGTGGGACCTATGCTAACTGAAGTGAAACCTACGGATTCTAGGTCGGTTCCTCTTGGATAATCACCTATTTTTTCTCTTTAAACTTGAAAAGTAAACTTGGGAGGAAAAGGGATAGAAGAAAAACTGAAAGACTGAAAGAAAAACTTAACCTACAAGGTGATACATTGAAACTAAAATTAATCACAATACAATTACTAAGAATTAGAATGAAATATCTCAGTTAAGACAAGTACAACTTCTTATATAGGTTTGCAAAAAGTGTTTCATAGAGAGGTATGAAATGAAAAGAGGCTATTCAGGGAAAGAGAAGATTTCACAAACAATGGCATATTAAAGGAGATAGACACAGACTATGACGTGCAAACAAACATCCACTCTAGCAAATAAGCGCAGGAATGAGACAAGATGACAACGAACGAACAAAATTCACAAAATCATCTAAATCAATCATCCACAATAGCACACAAAGATGCAGAAAAGAAAGAAAACTTAGAATAACTCACAAACTTCTTCAATACTCAGCCAAGAATCCTACAACACATGAAAACATTAGGGTGGGAAAACTGCCATAGAAAGTCTTGCATAACCCTTGACAAACTGAGAATTACAGACACGTGAAAAGCTTGAGGATAGAGAAAATGTCAAAGAAAACTCTTACATATTCTGAACCTACTTACAAAAGATCAAAAATGACTTATATACATCCTCCCCTAGCACACAGGCTCGGGACTCAATCCATCCGATCATATTGGACAAATTAGGGTTACAATATATTTCCAATAAACAAAGAAGAAACCCTAAAATAGTCAATTCTATCCATTAATGCATTTAGGAAATATCTCAGACGATTAGATATGCTTCGAAGATATCCCCCATGGCCATAAATTTGAGCAGACAGATCATCTCGATCCATCTACCTTCTCTGCAAATTCGAACAAGTCGTCATTGCCATGAAAACCCTGAGAAAGCATTTGAATATTTGAATTTAAACATTAACGGTCACAGGTTGTGCGGAAATACCCGATCGATGGCCCAAGTTTGAAACTTTACTGACTTTAAAACACGACCGACGATGTCCTTTAAGTTATCCGCGAGCACAAGATCAGATCTGCCATGCGGCACGCAGGCGTGATGCCTCAAATCATTATACATCTTCATCTTTACCTTCCATCCATAGCACCCACCGTCGGATCTTCACAAACTTGCTTTACATTTATCTTACCTTTGGCGCTGACCTCAGATCTGACCTAGACACGTGTCAACATGGCCCATTTCCATAAAAGAATAAAAACCTGCATCTTTGTCATCGAGGCTTTACGCCTGCCATTGGATCTTCTTACTTATGATGTCTTTACTGCTCTATAAACCCGAGACCCATGGCGTCATCAATGCCAGATGTCACCTTGGCGCAATGCCTTAATTGGTTAGATCTTGATTACTTTTACCCTAAGGAAAAGCGTCATTCGTCCAATGAAATAAGACTTTATCGATTCTTACTTTACCTTCTGACCTCAGCCTGGCCCGCCATAGACACATGGCATGATGGCGCAATGCCTCAAATGGATATATTGCCATGCATCTTGGCTTTAAGGCTTTACTTCTATCGTTAGATCAAAAGAAACTCAACCGCAGGTTAGCCCAAACCTTCGTTACAAACCGCAGGTCCCACCTGGTCAGAAAGGACATGTGGCATGCAGGCACAATGCCTCAAATGATAGATCTTGATTACTTTGTATTGAGGAAATACGCCTAACTGTCGGATGCATCCTGACCTGTTTGTCCTTTAATCTGCCGCTTGACGGGGCCGGTTCTAACAACCTGCCATGCGTCGATAAAGTGTGATGCCTTAATCACTAAGCATCTACATCTCTGCCTTATCTTGGATAGCACCGACCATTAGATTCATTCTAATCAAACTAACCTTTAACCTCCAACTAACCTTAGCTTGGCCCCGCCATAGACACATGGTGCGATGTCGCAATGCCTCGATAAATAAAAAGCCTTCATTTTGGTCATCAATCATTTACGCCTACTGTCAGATCTGCTTAACCTTCTCAGAGATTACCTTTACTACAGATGGGCTCGGGATCTGACAACCTACCATGTGTCATCAAGGTGCAATGCTTGGATCTTTTAACTGCATGCATCTTCATCATCGAGGAAAGCACCAGCCCTATGATCAAAAATGACTTGATCGTAGCTTAACTCTTTACTTCGCAAAAAGGTGACCCTGTTGTCCACATGGCACAAAGGTGAAATGCATTGAAGAATCTTCCGTTTGATCTGGGCGATTTGAAGTTTTGCAACGACCATTGGATCAAAATGATTTTGCACCCGCTTGAGGTAAATAAGGTATGTCGAGACTTAGGAAAAGAACTTAGGAAAAATGAAGCCCGTTAGGAAAAATACATTGGCCCCACCAACAGACAACTTAAAACACGTGATGAATTGGGACTTTAAGTGGTAGAAAAATGTAATGAAGAATTAGAATGGGCCACTAAAGACTTAGGGTTTAAGAGGTTAGATAGGGTTTTTCACACTTAGGGCTTCACAAGGCATGAATAAGGGGTAAAACCAGTGACCTAGAAATATGCAGAGAATAAGATAAAGACCAGGAACCATGTTAGAAACATACAAGTTGGGCTCAACCCTTGTGGGAGCCTCATTTTTCTCCACTTGTAGCCAAAATCAGACAGGATGGGAAATTTTGGTAACAGGTTCAAAACCTTAGCCTCTTAAGAAATCCCCAACCTCGACCTCAGACTTAAAAAGTTGGTCTGGTTGCTTTCGTATTTGGTCAATCATGAATGATGACTGTATATCCAATCCAGGTAATAAAAGCATCCCACTTCCTCTTACTAAATCTCTTGCTTGCTCAATAGACAGTGTATGACTGTCAAGATCATACTCCTGCAATGCTTTTATCAACATTTCCTTGTTTTCATCAGTATCATCCTCAGGACTCAAGTTTATTTTCAATTCATTTTCTTTCAATTTGAAAATAAAACTCTTGAATTCTTCTGTTTGGATGAAATCATCATCCTACATAAACAAATCAGAAAGCATCAACCTATCATCTATTTGAGCAACTAGTGCTAGACTTGATTCCTTTGTTTCTTCACCTTGTGGTGGCTTTTGTGCATCCCTCAAAGACTATCTAATTTGGGGGAAGTAGGGCCCCTTTTCAGTGATTATTGCTTTTGATTTATCCCTTATTACTAGGGGAGAGTGTTCAATCTTTTTCTTCTTTGTTGTTGGTTTTTGTTTGTTGGGAAGATTCGGCTTCATCTCCTTCTTCCACTTCTACAAAATATTCCCTCATCAATGGAACATCCTTCTGTGATGATTCCACATCTATAGGATTGACTCTAGTTGTTGTTCCTTTGGGTATCTTAGGCATCTTTTCAATGATTTCATCATGCTTTGCTAAGAGTGTTTTAAATCTTTCTCAATACTCCAATTCATGGTAAAAATCAGGAAAAGCAAAATCCATCTCCTTAAATTCTACTTCCACTCTTTGAATATCACTCCACTTTCTTCTCTTCTCAGCCAATTCATCAAGATTAATAAAATTTATCATAATATCCTCTTCAGGCAATCCTTCATGTGGGGGCAACTTAACATTTTCCATTTCCTTTTGGTTAGTGCTCATGAACCCCTTGGAGTCACACATTCTTTCTTTTGTAGTTTGTAGCCTATAATGTCTCAAAAAAGTCATTAAGGGAATCTAAAGCCCATTTCCCCACAGTGAAATCCTCCACCACCCACAACCTAGGTAGGGAAGTTCCCATTTTTCTTCAACTTACCTAAATACTCTTTATCCACCAAAGTCAATTGCCAGATGAATTTCATAATTCCCAACCTAAGAGGGACATATTTAAGTAAAAGATGTGGTGGCTGGGGACACACATAAACCCTGATAGTTGTAAAATTCTCAAACAGAAAAGCATTACCCCAATTGTGCCTTATGGGCCCCTTTACTATTTACATGTAAGGGTCTTATCATTCTCCTAAGGGAAAGAGGGATTTTATCTTCTCTTTCTCCTAATAACTCCCTAATAGGGTCCACAATCCAATTTTCAAAATACAAAATGAAGAAAGATAAGTAGTACTTTCCCATACACTTGTCTATAGATGAATTGCATTGGCATGCTCATATCTTCCTTCTGCAAGATCAACTCCTTATTCATGTGGTCTGCAATGTAATACAAAATCAGGTACATGAGGATAGAGTAATACTTGAAATCCATCTTGGAAGGATTGCTTTGTATTGCCTCCAGGTCACTCTGAAGTTTGTCGACAATCTAACCAATGTAATCATATTCTTTGTTCACGTGTGGATGTTGGATATCCATAGCCATCATCAAATAATCTTCTATGACTGTTTTTCCTCCTTCAGCTCCCTATACCTTACACAGGCCATATACCGTGTATTTGAAAAAATTGTGAAATCTACCCAAATCATAGGGCTCGTTCACATTAGCTAGGACTGGTATAGGTC
The DNA here is from genome assembly GCA_018584345.1 of Thuja plicata. Lineage (NCBI taxonomy): Eukaryota > Viridiplantae > Streptophyta > Pinopsida > Cupressales > Cupressaceae > Thuja > Thuja plicata. Next base: position 2,315,733 of record MU227452.1, on the reverse strand, counting down.
TTTTTCCGTCCCTGGGCATAAATTTAGGCATTACATCCTTCTTCAACACAGTCTTGTGGAGATGATATATCATCTTTTCCTCATCTAGGTCTATATCTACACTCATGGCAGCAGAAATGTCGAATGCTTCCACAAAGATTTCTCTATCAATTCTCACTAGAGTTGTTTTGTCTTTCTTCCTTATACATTTTGTAAGTGAGCAGTAATGTTTTTCCAACACCCTTACTAGATTAGCATCCCTAAACACATCAGGAACAATTAATTTGGCCATACTCACTACCCATGGATTACACACTGGAACATATTTCATTCTGTTGTTGAAGAAAAACATAAAAAGTGATGCGCCAGAAGTGCCTAGAGTATCTGGATTCTTACAGCGAGAACATTTGTCCTACCATGTCTGGTCATTTGTTGACAATGCGTTTGAGGTTCCTGGTAGCAAATGCACCCAATCTTTTGAAAATTTATCCTTTGTTTTCTTTCTTACAGCCGCGGACTGGGTGGAAGTACTTGGTTCTATCATTTTTCCAAGCAACAAACTCTCTGAACAAAACAGGAAAACTTCTTTTCTCCAAAAACAATTCTGCAACTACAACGGTTTAATTCTCAAAGCACTTTACTTCTCAAAGAAAACAAGATTAGCAATGGATATGCAAATGATGGCTATGAATGTTTCTTTAAAGCTTGCTCCTTGAGTACCAACTCTCTGTCAATCAACTCGCCATTAATGTTAACACTCATAATAACTACAGTTATCCATAGAATGAAAATGATCATGTCACAAGCCGCGAAATTAGAAACCTTGAATAGTCTCATTTTAAAAAATCATTTGAAAATGGTTCAAGCAACTCATTGTCGTGTCAATTTCTCATTTGGCTCTAGTCCCACCTGTCATTTTTAACTCTAATCAACTGCATCTATGGCATGATTTTTGGCTTTATGACTCGAAAAAAAACTTGTGATGTTGCGCCAGCACATAATAGTCACTTCTGCATGGTCGCAAGCTTCAAAGAAAACCACATCATAACCGTGCAGCCTTGTACTAGAAACTAACAGTTACCTTTTCACACAGTCACGAGCCGCAGATGTTTAAATCAAAACACCTTGCGACTATGCGCCAATCGTTCTTCATGACACCATGTATACGTATCCATATCTCGCAACACCGTAAGCAAACAACAACATCTCGTTTAGAACTCGCGGAGTTGCGCCAACACATAACTTTTTCTTTAAACACGTGGCAGCCTCTTGCATCATCGCAACTTGGTAACCTAACTATTGAAAATTCCTTTGAATCATGCGACAAGCTTTAATTAATCACAAACACACTTCATCGCATGGTTGCGACCGCTTGATGCTAACCGCTAAATGTTTTGCGACCTTGCGATATTCATGACTTGACTGCCTAACTTAACCGCAGTGCACGGTTGCAACTTAAAAACTTAACCGCGTGACTAACCTGTGATTGTGCGCTACACTCCAAACTAACTTTTCGCAAGGTTGCATCTGTTTGTTTTTTAAGAATAAGACCGTTGCGAAGGTGCGACACAAAAACTTAATGTACACCCTAAAATGGATAGGCTTGCAACTTTACATTAAAAACACTAATTTTCATCTATTAATTAATGGTTTTTTAATCATTAATTAATCATCTATTTTCTTCTAAATTCATTCCTCAAATCATCTAATCCAATTCCCAAAATTAATTAAATAATTAATTTTATTTAATTAATTAAGCTTTAATTGATTAATTATCATTATTTAATTAATTAAACTCAATTTCCTATAGTTTAAATCCAAATATTTAAACTTACTAATTAAATTCTTCCAATTAAATTAATTTCAGTTATCTCACATGTTGAAAACAATTATTAAATAAATGAATTAAATATTCATTTATCTTCAAAGAGATAACTCCAATTAGATCACATGGGTTACTCCACCCATCTCTCTAGTCCACATGGGTAACTTCA
>MU227452.1:2265780-2292281 GCA_018584345.1 Thuja plicata | reverse complement strand
AATATTCATTTATCTTCAAAGAGATAACTCCAATTAGATCACATGGGTTACTCCACCCATCTCTCCAGTCCACATGGGTAACTTCACCCACCTCTTCAGTTCAAAAAGGTAACTCATAAATAGCTCTTCAGTTAACCAAACCCTATCTCCTCTTTACCAAATGAAGAGGTGGAGTTTACTGAGGACCTCTCCTGTTCCTTTTGATCTCAACCGATCATCTCCCCATCTCTGGGATTGATCTCAACCGTTCATTTCATCACCAATTCCTATATAATAAACCCTTCATAACCATTTGAAGGATCCAAGATTTCAAGCTCTCATGCGCCATTACTCTGTCAGTTTGGTTCTAGCATTCAAGTCATCTTGCGATCACACACACATTTCAATTATCAAATTCTCAACGCTTCTCAAGTCATAGACGCTGCCCCACCAATACTGAGCATCAAGAACAGTGTTTCGGAAGGAGTAGAGAGAAACAATAGAAGCTTCAAGCATCGTGGGGTTTGCATTCATTTGTCTTCCTCTCTCTTGCTTGTACATTTTATTGCTCGCATTTCTGTTATTCGTTTAGTAGTCATTGTATACTTGATTTGCATTCATTTGTGAACCTTTGCTACTAACCCCCGCCTTTGGAAAGCTGTGGGGACCGGAGAGGGAGGCGTACACTTAACTATTTCGCAAGGTCGCAAGTCTGTGATGTTGCATTAATATGACCTTGCAAACTTGCGAAAAACCCTTGAATAGAGACTGTTGATCTATAGAGATAGACATTTTTATATCAATAGACCTCCACAAACATATTGCAAGGATAAACAAGGGAAAAAACATCTCAGACTTAAAGCATTTTTAACTTGACAGACTGATGATCATTTGCTTCAACAAATAAAGAAAATTTTAACAAGGCCAAATACAAAATGATGTCAAAATTTGGACAATTTTAACAAAGACCTAGCCAAATTATACAGTTCTATAACAAGGTAGAATGAAATTGCGATTAGCATGATCAATTTAAAGACATGGAGTGCATGAAATTTGAGGGAAGAAGTAAAATGAATTTAGCACTTAGTCAAGTTTGAAGGTAGACTTTTGTGAGTCCAACTAGAGGGCAATTTCTACCCCATCTTTTAGTTGTGCTCAAGACTACTACATATTCTGCCTTCGTGTTTGCAACCCCAAAACATGACTATTTTTGTCAACCTTTGCATGGAGCCCCGCAAGATGACAATCTCCACCTTCATGTTTCACGCCTGGCAAGTGGACAATTTCTAAAAAGGCATGATATTCAACCCCACAACTAGATAATTTCTGCAAAACACTTGAAGACACAAGCCCAACAAATAAAAATGTTTTTATCTATCCAAGAGGTCGAGCCCAAGAGGGTCGCATTCTGTCATCAAGTATGTGTGAGCCCAAGAGATGGGAAAATTCTGAAAATTGTGAGCCCAAGGACATTAGAATTTTTTCCATGCACTATTTTCCATTGAAATTTATTGAAAAGGAAGCCTAAACAACTCGGCCTAAGAGTCGAGAGAAGAATTCACATTTTATTTAATTGCAAAGTGTTTCAATTGTATCAAGTTGACCCAGCCCCAATGAACATACCTCTTGACCAATACACATATATAAAGCCAACCCAAACTTCATTTCAACCCAAATCATTTCAAACACCAAGCAATAACGAGCAGAGAAATGAGAAAAAGTGCAAAAATCAAGAGAAGAAGTAAAGTAAGAAAATCAAGGAGTTGACCTATTTGCATTTGCAAGTGTAAGAAAAGATAAAGTAGAGATCAAAAGGTTGCCTTAATTCTGAGTTTGCAAGATTCGAATTAGATGCAGATTTGGAGTTGCATAAACTCACAATTGCTTGGCAATTTCTATCAGACATAAAGTAAAACGAACTTGCAATATGGAGTTCATGCATTCATAAGGATTCACTAATTCTTTGAAGGAAATCAAGTTGTCTTAAAATTAAAGCAGCTTTCAACAAGTTAGTAATCAGTCTAGAGAATGAAATTGAAAATGTTGACATGGCATGAATTCAGTTGAAGTGAAATTCTAAGAATTTGAATTTTTTGAGCATTCATTAGAATTTCAATTAGCTTCTCTTAAAGTTCAAGGTTGCAATCTCATTGAAAGTTTAAAATCTTTTGAATTAGGAACTGCAAGATTCGGAAAGATTTCATTTTGCAAGTTGGACATGTAAAAGATATATTCTTGATAAAGATATATTGTTTTGCAAGGTTAAATGGAGGTGATCGTGGGAGATGGTGCTCGAGCTCAAGCTGGAAATTAAAGTGGAGGTAGCTTTCAACATCAAGGAAAACACTAGAGCATCAACAAGGCAGATACAAGCCAAGATGCCAATCAATTTTGAGGACAAAAATGATTGTATGGAAGAGGATGATTAACAAATGATGCAAATGACAACATCATGATCAAGGGTACAAGTGGAGGAGATTATCACAATCTTGAATTCCTTCGAAAATCCAAGATCAATTGGAATGATCCAACTACATAAAGGACCTCACCACATTTAGAAGATCAAGGCCAAGAAAATGGAGGAGATCCATGAACATGATGCAATTTGGGAATATGAGCCATCACAATCAACTAAGTGGTTGATAATGTTGAGTATCAAGAGATATCTCATTTCCAAGGAATTGATCAATTTTAGAAGAAAAGGTTGCTAAGGTGGTACCCACCCATCTTCAACCAATCAAAAGGTTCCAATTTCTTGTGTCCAAGATCATTCAATCAAACTCTTCCAAGTGTACATGTGGAGTCCACTTGATATCTTCACCTAGCCTATTTTCTCATTGGTTCTCAAAGCAATGTAATTTTTTTCATTGGCCCACAAGGTGGTGCTTCATTGTAATTAGATAAGAATTTAATGCTTGTAGCAAGTAGTTGCATTAGGGCTATGTTGGCATGATCTTGAGCATTGATCTCAAGTCAATCCTAGTCATTCATTATACTTTTAGCAACTATATAAGCCTTTCTCAAATCATTTGTAAACAGGAGAATTGGAGAATTGTTTTCCTAAATACTACCAAAATAATTGGATGTTCATTGTTGATTTCACGGTGGATTGCTCGAGCTATTTTGGAATGTTGCATGATTTATTAATTCCTCACTTTAAATTTTCTTAACTTGATTAAAAGTTTAAAATTGTTGAAGTAAGATAGTTGGATAGTTTAATGAAAGATATTGTTGTACTGCCTATACTTTTGCTACTTGTTGATTGTAAGTATTAGTGTAAGGTTAGTTTGGGCCCTAATTGCAAGCACTTCACATTAGTCACTTAAATTAAATCATTGATTTGCATTATTTATGGTTATAACGAGCACAAGTGATTTTAAAATCATACTTGCATCCTTAGAAGATTGCACCCTCATATGCGTGGTTGACTTGGTGAAGCAAGGACTAGTTTCGTTTCACAACAACTTCAACTTTGTCTTGCATTAGTAGTAGAGTTAGATGTAGCTTAAATATCTAAACTCGCATCTTGTTTGCGTTTAGAAAATTGTTCTTAGGATTAGTTTAAGTTGTTGATAGACCTTCCACAAAATAGCTAACGTAAGTCCCCAAGTGATTACCAGCAGATCACATCACAAAATTGAGTTAAGTCCGACATTAGAAGGAACCATGGGGTTGTCCTAGTTGATCACACATTGTCACATGTTTAGCATCTAAGATTTCTTGTTCTAGAGAGGATTGGATATTTGGTGTTCTATCCCATGATACTAAGTGGTTTATCCTACATGTTGGATTAGTCACCAAACTCACATCAACAAAATTGGCGCGAGGATGGCTTTGGCTTGTGCGGATTTATTTGTGGAACTATCAACATGTTAAAATGAGATAAGATGGTGTTGCATCATCGCGTGCAACCAAATTTAGAGCTTCAAGGGAGACAAGAAGACATCATTTTGGATTTGAGTGTGGTGGCTCGGAGACAGAGAAGGAACGTTTAAGGGTATGTAGAAGATCAAGCCATATCGAACGAAGAACAGAGACCCCAAAGGCTTGAAAGAATAGCCCAAGGAATACATCAACATGAAAGGACAACTCAAAGATGACTTCAAAATGAAAGAGAGTATCTAAAGAGACTTCGACTAGAAAGAGAGGCTGAGAGGCAAGCTCAAAGATCTCAAGCTCAAACAAGCCAAAGAGAGAACCAAAACTAGCTCGCACATAAGTTACAAAGTTGGTTAAGAGAATCAATTATTTTTCACCAAAGAGGTTAGAAAATCTAAGTTGGGAAGCCGAGAAAGAATCTTGAGATCAACTCCCAAAAAAGAGAAAGACTTGTTGGAGTTGCAATATCACAAGGGAAAGAGAAACAATCAAAGCAACACTAGTGAAGGAGGTTCCTTGAGAAAATCAACCGATCTCCAACAATCTCCTAATCAAGCAAGTTCGATCCAATTAGTTGCAATTCAACAAGTTGTACATGCTACTCAAGTTCAAATGACTCAAGCTCAAATAGTTTAAATACAACAAGTCAATATAGGCATGGGACATCAGCAGAACAGTGCAATTTGGTTGGTCATCAACCCATCTCTATTGACTTTCAAAACTTATCATGATATGCCTCAGAACACGAACAAGTTTTGCTCGAAGATTCAAGTCAATAATCCAAATCGAACAGCAAAAGAGTACATCAAGATTTTTGAAGAAGCATTATGCAATGGGCAAAATTAAGTATGGAGATGTAGTGTGTCGACTCTTTACGCATTCTTTGGGAGATGATGTTATGAAATGGTTTATACATTTACCTTCATCTTCTATAGACTCGTGGGAAGCATTGAAGGAAGTATTTGTAAACAAGTTTGGTATTCGAATTTCCCCATCCAAATTGTTTTCACAATTTGTTCAAGTCAAGAGACGAGAAGGTGAACTAGTCACTTCTTTCAATAATCAATTCCATAAGGTATACACAAGGTTCTGATCCCCCTATATAGTTGATGATGCAAGACCAAGGGAAATTTACTACAATGCCTTGGATCATATCACTTCCATGTTTGTGAGGCAATTTCATTCTCCTCCAGTAGATTTGAATGCAACATACACTAAAATTTTCACACTAAGTACAGGCTTGGATCAAAACATGTCTAGGTCATCATTCCACATGGGACCAGTTGAACGTCAATTTTCATCAAGTCAAACATATGGTTTTAACCAACATATGTCTCATCATGTTCTATTTGTAAATTGAATTCCTCAACCACTGTATCAAAATCCATCAAATAAATTGGTACTCCAACCTGGAGTTCCCATCTCTCAAGCATCTTCACCACAACCTATATACTTTCAAGGTGCAACACCTTCTACGATAAATTGAGAGGAAAAGGATTAAATGAAGGAAATTGTTGAGAAAATGATTGTCAACTAAAGTCACCTAAATGAGGAATCAAAACAATCAGTTACAGGGTATGTTAAAGACTCATCAAGCCCCAAAAAAAAGTTATCAAGGAAACTATCAAAGAAATAATCAAGGCAATATGCAGGGAGATATTCAATATTCAAGGATCTACTAGTAGAAATCAAGGTTATCAAAAGACATGGAAGAAAACGCCCAACAATGGATAATTTACCAAATTTGAAAGTGAGCCATTAGATAAGGTGTCACCATTGGATAATTTACCAAATTTGAAAGTGAGCCATTAGATAAGGTGTTCCTAGCAGAAGCAGTGTTGCCAAATTGGTGTAGATTGCACAACACAAGTCAACATTCTGAATTGCAATTCCATTAGTTTCAAATGGCAGTCGACATCTTCCAAGAGAAAAGGAAGAGTACAGAGAATCAAGAGACTCCTGTTGTAACTGGATATGAAATTGTGCCTACTATAAGGTATGACCCAGTTTTGAACTATGAGGAATTCCCCTTCCCACCATTGTTTGAAAGTTATGAAGAACAAAATGGAAGGTTCCCAACAGCATTGGCAAATAGTCCAGTGGACGTGCCAGACTTTAAGTTTCCAACTACATCAACGAATGAGCCAAGTGAAGAACAAGCTTGTATTTTTCGTCCATTGAACAATATTGTTTTTGTGAAAGGAACCAAAGAAGTACATGCATTCCAACAGTCACAAGGAAATCCAGGACTAAAAGTGTATTATAGAAATAATAGACCCAATGAGCCATTTACTTCATAAAGTACTCCAAATGATTCCAATACAACATCACATCCTAATGCAAGCAATACTCAAGATCATCCTACATATTCACCACAACGCATGCAAAGCACGAACAATGCACTTCCAAATGATGGATTGAAAAGCTTAAGTCATGTATGACTAAATAAGTAAAGAAAGTGAAGTCAAGCATACCACTACTAAAGCTAGTGAAAATGTTAAGAATTAGGAGAACTCTCCTTAACGATTTGGATGGAAATGTCACTCAAAGTGCATCAAGTACCACAATAAATACAGCAAGTATTCCTCAAAGAACATCTAATGTAGTTCAAAATACAAATGTGGTTCAAAGCGTACATTATGTTGATGGCATGCAACAACTTTCAAGATATGTCAACTCCGGTTTGTGTTTCAAAGTTCACAAAGTGTAATCCAGGAAGCAACAAGAAACAAAAATGCAACCGCAACTCAAGATGTAGCATGAATTGAAGAAACTGTATGAAGTCAGAATCTGACTAAGAGTGGAAGATCCACAGTTACAAAAGATCTTGACAATATGAAAGAAACGGAATCAGACAATCATAAGCAAGAAACAATTGTTTTATACCACGGAAAGGATGAGCCATACCCATTTCTTCTCTTTGAGAACATTTGGGAAACTTTTGCACAATTACCTGATACATTCGAGAGCAATAAGTAACGTAATGTCATTGAACATATGCAGGATATTGAGCTTGATCCCCAATAGCACAAACAAGAAAGTTACACAATTGGACAAGACTGAGGTCCCACTAATTGGAGAGTTGAACAATATCCATATACACTTAGCAACCGATCCGAGAATTGAACAATTTATCAACATAGTAGTGGTAGACATCTCGGATGGATACATCATGCTTCTAGGAAGAGATTGGCTAAGAAAATTGAATGGATACATGGCTACAGACTTCTCACATGGGGGGTTACCAAGGAGAGAACTTCCAAATCAGATCAGGGTAGATAGTACACCAAGGTTGACATTCACGATAACTGAGTATGCAGAAAATAATGAGATATTGTTTGTTGAGGTTGATCTTGGTCTTTATCGGATAAAGGTACAAGAGGTATTGATGTTGCATTATTCGTCATCCAAAGAAAACACGACTACAAGATAGGGAATTGGATTCAGAGATCACGAATTGGTTCAAAATTTGTCACCCAGTTGGTGCGAGAAACAAGAAGCAAAAGAGAAAGTTCCTAAAACATTAGGATTCAAGAATTTTCAAGCACTAAAGAACATGTATAATGCTAAGGAGGACATTCTGAAAGAAGGTAAGAATGAAGATAATGAGGCTAAGTCAAAGCACGAAGTATGTGGTGATCTAGATCAACTTCCTATGACACAAGAGGGTGACCAAACATATACAGTACAAGAGGATGGACTCTTAAAAGAAGAAACCAATTGTGAATCATGTATGTCGAGATAGAGACTAAATCAAGAAATGTCTACAGGGAGATAGTTGATTCATTTGGAAAATTGGAAGATGCATTAAAGGATATGAGAAATCTTCAAGAAGTGAAGGAGTTGCTATCAACACATCACTCGACATGGGTTGCTAGTCAAGTTGTTGATCAAGAAGAATGTGATTTGCCACTCCCACTGGTGATTGACGTAAAACATTTTGTGAAGGAGGAACAAGATTGTACTGGTATGATCAATCCACTTACATCTATGTGACACATGTACATTCTAACTGTGCTTTTGAAAGAAAATGTTATCTCTTGGTGTGTATATAAAATTATACCTTCATGAAATTAGTATCATATCAATCAATTCAACAAAGATTTATAAAAAGATTAGCTAATTTGAATTGAAATCAACAATTGAGCATCTCATGGCTCTCTAATTAGGAAAGAAAACGGCATGCTATCAGCTCAAGCATCCTTAATGACAGTTCTAAAATCAGAATTGAAGCTATTTGATTAACGTTATGCCTATTTAGCTCAAATTTCTCACTACAATGCAAATCTTAACATGTAATTGCTATGAACTCAAATGTTATTTTCCTATGATTATGCTTTGCTTCATGAGTGTGTGATGTAAATGCATTAAAAATGGCTTCTATTTAAAGGATTTTCCAAGGGTTGGGGGTAGAGTTGATTAACCCATGATTAGAGTTTGGTTAAGTCAATGGTCTCAAAGGTTAAGACCATTTAAAGGGTGGTTTCAAATGAGGGGACAATTTGAGTGATCAAGATGCATTTGCAAGATGTGTGATGTAGGATGAACTTGGCTTGATCCATGCGAGCTCTCATTCTCAATCCTCATTGGTTGATGAATTTTAACCCATGTGAAGGATGAGGGAATTAAGGGATTTAATTAAATGATTTAATTGATTTCTTTAGCCATGTGTACCCTTCAGAGGATTGGATTTGATTTAAATTGATTTTTAACTATACAATTAAACGATTAATTTCAATAGCACAATTAAATTGATTTATTTGATTTGATTAATCCAAGGCTTTGATAATAATTCAATTAATTCATGATTTGATTTATTTACATTGGTTTATATTTAATTTGCTCACTTTGTGCCTGATTAATTCACCTTAACCAAATATAGGTGTCTACAAATGCCCCTCTTTGAACTAATCTGTGAAGCGCATTGGTTCAAAGAAATGTTTGATGACCTGATTAACCCTGATTTAAAATAATTTTGATGCCTGATCTGATTGATGTTGGATGAAGAACCTAATGTCAACCACTGATTTGAAAAATATCTCCCTGATAACGATTGAAAAATTTAATGCCCCAGATGCAGTTTTGATCAATAATGCCCCAGATGCAGTGTGATCGATAGTGATTTGATAAAAAGGATGTTGCCCCTAATGATGAGAAAAATGTTACAATATGACTCTTGATGTCAATCCATTGATACAGATATGATACCCCCTCAGGAAATGAATTGAAAGATTGTGAAATAATGATGACTGAGATCGCGCGAGTTTCGATGAGGTTCCCGATAAAATCGATTTGAAAAAGATATATATGCCCTGGTGAAGAAAATCATCTCAAAATAGGTCAAAAGGTAAAAAAAATACCTTTTTAAAAGGTCAAAAGGTATAAATTAGGGTGAAAAGGGTCATTTTCACATTTCATTTTCACTTTTTACCTCTCTTTTTCTCTGGGTGAAAACTGAGTTGATAGCGATGGTGATTCTGATTCAAGAGCATAGATTCCGGCACGGACGTCGTTTCTAGCAACCAACCAGATATGGACCTCCGATGAGTGCTTTTAACCTCTTTTAATTGATCAATTTTGAAATTTTTTGATGAAAACTTGATTTTAACGCTTTTTTTAGGGTGGAAAAATTAATTTCTGCAAAGTAGCACGTAGTGTAGGTTAAAGTAGTGCTTACAAAATAAAGTAGCGCATCCGCAAGGTTAAACAACCCATAGAGTAGTGTGAAATAGCGCGTAGGAAACCCTTAGTTTTTTGCTTTTCAAGTTTAAAATAGCACGTAGAAAACCCTAGCTCCAAAGTCCAAATAAAGTAATGCGTCTGATAGATTAAGTAATCCGTACTCAATAAACTGCCACATTCGAGGTGTGAAGTAGCGCGTAGTAAAACTTAACTAGCATGTATGCAATTCAACGCATAACACCTGATGAAATGGCACGTACACTGAAATAAAATGACGCTTAGCCTGATTTGAAAACTGAATCCCAATTTTAGTCATCTCTGATGTGGATAGAATAACTAAATGTTTGCGTGATAGATTGGGCATGAGGTTGTGATGAAAATAAATGTGTTTGATGTTAATATAACCATTTAGATGAATTTTTGATAATGCCAATCTGGATAGGTAAGATAGGTTGATGTTTTCTCCATCCTCACGATATAGAGTCAGGTAGAAAATAGATGTGCTCAAAAAGAGCGATAGATTGATAGAAATTTGATTGACTTAGAATGCTCAAACTAAAATGATGATACTAATATGATTCCATTTTATTACAAACAGGTGTGATTTCAGAAGTTATATATCTGGGGATTACCACCTTGGCCATTAGATATGGTCGATCAATTGACTGGACAGGAGAGACGAGTGATTGGTCTCTGTGGATTGTCCTTCCTACTAGATATGCCACGGTTCTAAATGAACCGGGGTCTTCTCACAGCTATGGTAGAGAGTTGGCAATCTGACCATAATACCTTCCACTTTCCACTTGGAGAGACGACGATCACACCTGAGGATGTGTATCGAATTTTCAAGATTCTGACTCAAGGAGAGCGGGTCTATTACGATCAGGTTTACGATGGCGAGGCTTGCAAATGAGTGTTCGCAGATCCTACGATCGGCGATGATAGCATTCCTTGGGCACAGTTTGTTTCATTTCCACGACTTCCATCAGTGCTTAGGTCACTGATACCAGGATTCTTGCTACTGGATCGAAAAGGTCACGGTTTCATTGTCGGATGGGGTCGCATCCTAGAGGACATGATCGCAAAGCCACGACGATTTCATTGGGGATCATGTGTGCTAGCACAGTTATATCAAGAGCTACAAGTTGTAGTATATAGACATGGTGCGTCTCTTTCTGTAGTGGCAGTATTACTTTGGCTCTAGACATGGGAGCACATTCCCGTCACAAGATTGATTTCTAGGAGAGTACGTGATCCACACTGGCCGTACAGATTTCTGTATGAGGGAGTGATTTTCTAGCCTCATCTGGGAAAATTAGATTTTTGGCGATGCATGCTTGATGACATGGATTAGGTGATATGGCATCTTTATCGTGGTTGCGAGGCATGGTGAGAGGATGACACAAAGCTTCCTTATATGTTTGCTCCTCATTGGATGATTAGTCGATCACCATTGGTCATTAAGAGATTCTTCTTTTACCGAGCACTCTGACAGTTAGGCAGGACACGGGACATCCCACAGGGATTAGCATTATATGCACGAGTACAGGTCGAGAGATCAATGTGGGGTCCACAAGTTGGTTTCGAGTATGCTTGTGATAAGATCCACAAGATGGGATATGTAGTTTGGGATATGCGAGAGCATGTTGCTGATGCAGAGATGTCAGCAGATTATTCACAGTAGTTCTCACGACATAGATTCCCATGGTTCACAGATCTGAGTGAGCCCATTCTTGATATTGATGATTCTTCATATGATGACTATGCCGACAGCGGGGGGAGAGGTGGTGGCAGACAGAGGGCTCAGGGAGTTCGGGTGAGAGGTGGTGGTGGCAGGGTGGGTGGAAGAGTTAGGATGAGAGGTGGAAGGGTGAGAGCTAGGCGTGGTGGATTTGGTATCAGATATGCTCAGGTTTCTCCAACAGTTTGGCGATAGAGATGGAAGAGAGCAGCTAGACAGGCTCAGATAGCTCATGTTAGACAGGTTCCTCTACAGAGACAGGTTCCTCCGCAGATTTCTCCATAGGTACATGTTGCTCCGGAGGTACATGTTGCACTGCAGGTTCATGGTGCACCACAGGCTCTAGGTGCTCCACAGGCAGGTATGACAGCTATGAGTGGACAGAGGCCTAGTGTAGCTGGTACTAGTCAGATGCCTCAAACAGATCCTTGCATTTCAGCAGGTAGAGGTACAGATAGCACAGGTGGTCCTGATGGGATGGATGGTACAGATGGGACAGGTGATACAAGTGGTGCCCCTGGTTGAGTGTTGATCCTCATTTGATATATCGATGTACCATATGTATTTTGATCATGATGTACCTCTTTGATTATGATGATGTATCTTTGATTAGACATGATGACATTTGATTTCCACTGTTATGATGACTTGATTCACTCTTGATTTCCATGATTAGCTGATGATATATGAGACTGTCTTTGATGATATGATTTTCTATATGATGTTATGATGCACTTCTTTACATGCTATGGATACAATGCTTTACATATAACATAGTTAGATGGATGAAAAAATGTATGCAAGCTTTATTTCTAAATGCTTTTAATTTATGATGTATGCAATTTCTAAATGGTAAATGCAATAAAGTGGACTAAAATGAATGCATGTTCTTTTTGTATTTTTGATAAAACAATATATCTATGAGATACACCTATATGAATGATGAAATACATATAATGATTTTGGATAATGAATTATGTTTAATGATTTATAACTTGTAAATAATGTTTAATGATTAATGAATGCAATGGTAAATGCACAAGAAAGTCTCTTATAATTGATGTGATCAAGAAATTGATAATGTGAGCCCTCCTTTTTGATAATGTTACTACCCCTTTAAATTAGGAAAGTCCTTTTATGCAATTTAATCTAGAATGCAAATGCAACTAACTGTCATTTTTGCAAAGAAATGCAAATGGATATAATTTCATCATTGAGCCTTTTGAACCAAGAGCACGTACAATCATCACTAGTTGGATAACCACACCATGATGATATGAATACTTCTTTCATCGGACTTCAATCAGTTGAAACTAGTACAACCCTCACTAGTTGAAAAATCCAACTATGGGAGTCTGAATACCGATTTCATCGGATTCAATGTTGCAATTGGACGTCGGTATTAAGATATGGCAGATCTAAATATCCAAGGTATCTGTTTGCGTAAATAAACAAAAATTGACTCTCCTCCATATGCCAATGTCCTCGATGATTCTTTGATGATCATGTCATTAGACGAGTTTACATATCTTGGTGCATCAACTTCCAAACAGCCACACAACAAGCAAGAAAAGATGTCATGCTTTCATTATCGCCAACCTAATTGAAATATCATCAATTGGCTAAAAAGAGATAACTCAAACAATCAAAACTAAAAGTGCTTGTATTGTTTTTCATTTTTCCAATAGAATTCCATCCATTCTGATCTTGTGAGTGTTTTGCAAATTTTTAGTCCTGATAATAAAGTCTCAAAAGGTCAAGGATCAAGTGTCGAGATCAAATGTTTGGTTGAACAATGATGTAAATCAAAGGTTCAAAGTCTGACTGTCAAAGTTTTGATGCGTAAATTGTGACTCAAAGTTTGCTAGAAATCCACCGATTTTGAAACAAAATGCCCCCAAGTGCAAATGAACAAAGAATAACCTGGGAAAAATGAAATCCGATGATGAACAAGGCTTGACAGAATGCTACTCAAAGACTTTATTAGGACTGCACAAATGACGGATGCAATGAAGATGTACAAATGAGATGACACAATGCAATATGTACAAATGCAACTAAGCAAGACCTAAGGGTCGAAAAGGCACATGTTTACCAAGTTTTCACCCTCCTGAACTTATTGCTCTTTTTCTCTTTTTCTTTTTTGCTACCAAGGCGCCTATTTCTAGGTTTTCACCAAGGCACTTTTTTATCTTCTTCAATTTTTTTTATTTTCTTCATTTTTTCATTTTTTTTATATATTACCAAGGCGCCTGTTTACCAAGTTTTCACCAAGATAACAATTTTTCTAGGATCCATATTTGAATGTTTTTGCTTTTCTCATGCTCCATTTTTCACTTTTTCACTTTTTTCAAAACTATTTCCATTGTTTTTGAATTTCTTCAGGATCTTTTTCTCAATGTTTTTTTTATTATTTCAGGATCTCTTTTCAACTGTACAAAGAATAATGATGTTTTCTCTCATCTGATACTCTTTCAACTGATACTCTTTCAATCTATACACTTTCATCTAATCAGGTATTAAACCTCTTTAAATGGATGCTATTGATAGGGTCTTGTAACTCTTCTCCTTCACAATCGACTAGTTAATATGTCCCTGTGCCAAAAGAAGTAATGATAAATGGGCCTAACCAGTTTGCTTCCCATTTCCTTTCTTTTCTCTTTCCACTTGATTCTTAGGATTTTCTCCCAACACTAAAGTCCCCAACTTGAAATGTTCTAGGTATGATCCTCTTGTTATAGTTTCTTGACATCTTGTTTTGGTACACTTTGAGATATTCATATGCTTGGGTTTGATGTTCTTCTAGCAACTCCAACTGTTGAAGTCTAGCAACCCTATAGTCTTCATATGTTATCAACCCTTGTACAGAAACTTTTAAAGATGGGATCTCAACCTCTAAAGGTAATACCGCTTCTATCCCATAAACTAATGAAAATGGTGTGTCTCTTGTTGGTGTCCTTATGCTAGTCCTATATGCCCATAATGTTGGATTTAATTGAACATGCCAATTTATTCCTGAATTATCAACTGTCATTTTCAATATGGTGAGGATTTTGTTGTTTGTTGCCTCTGCTTGTCCATTCCCTTGAGGATAATAAATGGAAGAAGAATGATGTATAATATGGAACTTGTCACATAGCTCATCTACATCTTTGTTTTTGAATTGTTGTCTGTTATCCATGATTATAGCATGAGGAATGTCATATCTACAAATGATGTGATTTAGGATAAACATAGAGATTTGCTTACCTATTGCAGTTGTCAAAGGCACAGCTTCTACCCATTTAGTGAAATATTCGGTTGTCGTTATGATGTATTTATGACCATTGGATGAAGGTGGAAAAATCATCCCTATCAAATCAAAACCCCATTGATAAAAAAATCCAAGGTGTGGTCATTGGGTGTAAATCTTACGCTGGCGCATGGATCATGTTTCCATGATATTGGCATTTCTGACATATCTTAAGAAAGTGACAAGCATCCTTCTCTAGAGTTGGCCAAAAGTATCCCATGCGAAGGATTTTCTTAGCAAAGTTTAACCCACAAATCCCCTTGTGAACCTCTCGTAAAGTTAATTTTGATTCTTTATCCTCTAGATACCTAAGAAGTGTTCCGTCAAGACTTTTGTGATACAATGTGTCGAAAAGGATAGGATAACAGGAAGCTTGGCGAATAAAATGTCTCTTTTGATTGCGGGTTTAATCCAAAGGTAAAGTTTGGTCTTGGAGATAAGTGAAAATAGGTCCATACCAAGATGAGTCATGTCCAACTAAAAGGCATACGATTTGGGAATCGGGAAGGTCAAATGTGGGTTTTACCAACTCTTCCACCAAGGATTCATATCTAGCATTTTGTTCTGGCATTTGAAGAAGAGAGGCTAAGGTAGCCATGGCATCTGCTGCTTTATTTTTTTCCCTTGGAATTTGCTCAAAAGTTATCAAGGAAAAATACTTTTTTGAATCATCTACCATTCTTTTATAGGGCATCAACTTGTCATCTTTTGTTTGGTACTCATCATTGATCTGATTTATGACTAATTGAGAACCAACATACACTTGTAGTTTGGTCACCTCCCATTCTAAAGCCATCTTGATGCCTATGACTAGGGCTTCATACTCTGCAATGTTGTTGGTACATGGAAATAGAAGTTTGTATGATTTTGGAATTGTGTAACCTTAAGGAGTAAATAACAGAATGCCTACCCCCGATCCATGTTGAGTGTAGGGTCCATCAAAATAAAGTTTCCATGCTTTGGCCTCCACATTAATTATCTCTAAATCTGGAAATTCCACTTGAATAGGATGATGATCTACTAAAGGAGAGTCGGCCAATACATCGGTTATCACTTGTCCCTTGATGGCTTTTCTATCCACATATTCTATGTCAAATTCACTCAACACCATCACCCATTTGGCCAATCTACCTGTAAGAGTTGTTTTGCTAAGTAGATACTTTAAAGGATCAATTTTAGCAATAAGCTTGACTTTGTGTACCAACATATAATGACGTAACCTTTGAGAAGCAAAAACTACCACTAAGCATGCTCACTCAATGAAACTATAGTTGAGTTCATACTTGACCAAAGTTCTACTAAGATAGTAGATTGCCTTTTCTTTACCATCCTTGTCTTCTTGAGCTAGCAATACCCCCAAAGAACGTTTTGTTGCTGAAATGTATTATAATAAGGGTTTATCCTTGATATGTGGCATCAAAATAGGTGGACTCATCAAATATGACTTCAATAATGCAAAAGCTTCTTCACATTGTTCATCCCACTTGAAAATTGTATCCTTATGTAAAAGTCTTGTGAAAGAATGGCATTTTTCTGCCAATTGGAATATAAATCTCCTTATGGATTGTAACCTTCCTTGCAATGATCTCATTTGACTTTTGTTCTTAGGAGCCTGCATTTCCATGATAGCTTGAAATTTTTACGATCTACCTCTATCCTTTTTGTTGAAACTATGTAACCCAACAACTTTCTAGATTGGGTACCAAATGCACACTTCTTAGGGTTTAACCTAACTTTGAATTGCTCTAATCTTGTAAAAATCATCTCTAAGATGGGTAAATGATCTTTCCTTTTATGTGATTTTGCTAATATATCATCCACATAATCTTCAAGAAATGTATGCATCGTATCATGAAAAATTGTGGTCATTGCCCTTTGATAAGTAGCTCTAGCATTTTTAAGGCTGAAGGTCATGACGTTCCAACAAAATGTACCCCATGGGCATGTGAAGGTTGTTTTCTCTTGATCCTCTAGTGTTATCTTAATTTGATTATACCCACTAAATCCATCCATAAGAGAGAACATGGAGTGTCCTAGTGTACAATCCACTATAGCATCAATACTAGGTAATGGAAAATCATCCTTTCGCCATTCCAAATTGAGATCTCAAAAATCTATGCATATTCTTATTGATTCATCATGTTTTGAAACTGGCACAATATTGGATATCCATTCAGCATAAGCTATAACCCTTATGAATCTCACTTTCAACAATTTTTACAAGCAAGGCTATATGTGGATGCATTTTCCTTAACTTTTGTTTCATCGGCTTAACTCCTAGTCTCACATTGAGGTGATGCATGAAAAAACCTAGATCTAACCCTGGCATATCTGAATAAGACCATGCAAAGTTAACTTTTTTTTCCTTAAAGAATTTGATGAAGTCTTCCCGTTCAACTGGAGTCAAAGAAACTGCAAGTTGTGTGAATCTTGGATCTAGATCAGTACCAATGTTAACCTTTTACGTTGGTTCAATCAATATAGGAGATCTCCCTTCTTCGTGTTCTGGTAAGGTATCCAATCTCTCTTCCTTAGGCGCCACAATTGGGTTTTTACCTTTGGAAACATCCTTTATTTTTACTATTTTTGGGTCTAATACTACCACATTGTGGTTTTCACCACTAGACCATTTCATTTTTTTTTTCTTTCCTTTTTTTTTTCTTTTTCTTTTGGATTGAGAGATTGGTCCTTTTCCTCCATTGCTATGCTTTGATCAAATTCTTTGGTGAAAGAGGGTTCAACTGCATTTATGTATAAGGCCAAGGAATTGTCATTGGGAAAGTAGAGTATGTCATTGGCTCAGTTTGGTCCCAATCAATTAGTTCGGGATAGATAAGAGAAAAAGATTCATTGGGAAAATTTGTACCCACGAGATTTAAGGACATGACTTTGTTAGAGGGTTCATACATTGTATCGCTCAAATCAATGGCATGTGCTTGTTCAAGGTGTTCCATAGAATTTGGATCAAAATCCTACTCACTTGAGTCCTCTTGGATTTCTATGGGATAAAATGCTCGTGGATAAAACCTAACATTCAAATCTCCTACCCACGAAGGTACCCATGGTTCACCCACCCACGGATTTTCATTTCATGCTTGTCCTAAATTTGGTGCTTGAGAGTTATTTGGCACTTGAGTAAAACTTGACCCTTGGTCCATATTTGATTGTATGTTTGTACTAGATGTAGGAGCATAAGTATGGATGACATCTACTTTCTTGTCATGACAAGAAGCTTAGGATAAAGAATCCCATTCATACTGACCGAAGTCAACTTCACTTTCGGAATCTACCATATGGACATGTTCATAGGAATCTTGGACATTGCTTGAACTACTTCCTTGTTCTTGGTATCCTATGCCTGATTTTTCATCCTTAGATCTCCAGGGAGGTTGTATGGGCTCTAGCAAACCTCTATTTCAAATGCCTAAGGGTCCTCTTCCTTCATATCCCATCTTTTGCATGATGTGAAACCCTTACCATATTGATGTGTTTGGATACTCACAGTTTGAACCCTCTCTACATGGGAACTCGAAGCTTCCTCATATTTGTACAACCACTTTAACACTTCATTATCTTCTTCTTCTTTTGATGAGTTGTCACTTTCTCTTACAAAATGGGCATTATATTTTTTATTTGCATGAGCACTAGTTGGCCTCCCATGTGATTTTGGAGAAGGTAAATCAAACAAGGACACAAGATATTCTCCCACACCATTTTGATGGAGTTTGCATTGTTTCTCAAATTTCTTCATCAACTTATCCATCTTTTGATAATGTGTTTCTTGGACTCCTTCATTTTCAATCCTAGAGGGGTTTGGATCTCCCTCCTCTTGATTTGAAACACTTAAATTAGCATCCTTGTTACTTGTGTCTACAAAACTCCCTTTCTCCTTTCCCTTAGTTGATGTAGATGTGTTAGTTTTGTCTTGATTCGAGTTAAGGACCAAAGTGGAACTAAGACCATCTTCTTTCTTTTTCTCATTAGGAGCACTTGTGGTAGCCCCTTCACTATTATGTGGGATTAATGTCTCACTCACAGGTTTAACAATGTTGCAATATTGAAAAGGATTCACATCACCACTTATAGTAATTTCTTCGCCCATGTATGGAAACTTGATACATTGATGATATGTTGATGGTACCGCTTGCATTTCATGTATCCATGGCCTCCCTAGCAAAATGTGGCCTCCCTAGCAAAATGTTATAAGTTAACTTCATATCAAGAACTTGACAAATAGTATCCTTTTTGATAGGTCCCACTTGAATAGGCAACATGACCATTCCTTTAGAAGACCTTTCCTCATCATCATAGGCTTTGATAGCAATTTTCATCTTTGGATCCAGGGCACCTTCGGAAAATCCTAGGGCTTTGACTAGACTCAAAATCCAAATGTCTAGACCAACTCATCCATCAATGAGGACCCTTTTGACATGATGCTTTTGAATCAAGACATCTATATGCAATGGTAGATTTTGAGGATGATGGATGGACATCTCATCTTGTTCGGAAAAGGACAAACAATGAGGTGATATAAGTTGACCCACCATGTTTTGAAACCTATCCACATCTAGGTTATCAGGAACAGTTGTTTCCACAAGAGCCTTCTCTAAGATTTCCTTGTGATTTGGTGAAAGTTTCAACAACTCAAGAAAAGAAATTTGAGCAGTAGTCTTTTGTAATTGATCCACAATATTGTAGTGTCGTTGAGAAGAAGATGGTTGATTAGGACCAAAAGTCTTAGGGATAGCTCCTTGTAAAGTAACCTTCAATGCTTGCCCCCTAGTAACCACATTAGAGGTTTCCTTTGATGGTGGATCTTTCACAAAAATAATATTGATAGTATTCTCATATCCTGTTACGGGATTGATTACATTATCATAGCTATGTGCAAAATTTAATTTGTTATTACCTCCTTTGTTATTTTGGTTACTATTCGAAGACTCTCCTTTCTCATGATTGAAGAAAGGGGTTTTGAAAGCCACGTGATCTTCATTGTTTGGTGATTGTTCCACCTTGATGATTCCATTATCTATCAAATCTTGTACCTCATGCTTTATTCTCATGCAACCATGTGTCTTGTGCCCTCTATTTTGATGATATTCACAAATATTAGTTTCATTCCACCATGAGGGTTTAATTTGAGGTTCATAAGGCATTGCCTCTGGTAAAACAATGATTTTGTTAGTAACGAGAGTCCTTAGAGCATTCTCGAGTGGTTCACCCAACGGTGTGAACTTCCTCCTTGGTGACGGACTAAAGAAATATCTTGCCTTGTTAGCCTCTTGTTTGTTTTGCAAGTTTTTGGTATTAGGGTTGTTGTTGTTGTTAAATGGAACCTTGTTTGTTTGGTTCACATTATTAGCTTGGATTGAAGATCTTGTGACATTAAAAGGAGTGGCTTTCAAAATATGTGCCTCAGCAACCCCATCATTGACAAGGCCCTTGTTGGTGTTCTTAAGCCAAAAGTGGTTGCTATTGCTTGAAGCGCAATTATGATTGTTCGAATTGTTGTGATTGTTAGGAGAATTTTTGTTTTCCTTGTAGAACTTGATTTCTCCACTTTTCAAGAAAACTTCTTCAGTTATAACTCCATTTTCAATCATATCTTGGAAGGAACGTGGACATTGCAATAACAATCGATAGTTCATTTCCGTGTTCAAACTATTCATAAAAATGTCCATTTTTTTTCTTTCTCCAGTACACTTCTAGGGTAGTGAGCAAATACTGCCCTCCATCTTTGCAAGAAAGTCAAGAATGCTTCCTCATCACGTTGCTTTGTGTTACATAAATTAATCATTGTGACCTCATGTTTGATGTTATATGAGTAATGAGTCACAAACTTGGAAGCTAGCTCTTCAAAAGTTCGAATACCGGATGGTAACTTGGAAAACCATTCCATTGCTGCTCCTCCCAAACTCCTTGGAAATAATCGCATTAAATAAGTGGAATCATGCATGAATTCCAAGCTCAAAGAACAAAATTCCCTCAAGTGATCTTGCGGATCGGATGCCCCCTCATACTTGTCATACTTAGGGAAAACTGCATTTGTGGGGAATGGTACCATAATTAGAGATTTGTCAAATAAAAATGGGCATAAAGCCTCAATCAAAAATGGCTTGGGAGCCGCGCTTTTCTTCATGCTATCGGATTGCATTTGAAATAATATAAATTGTTTATTCCTGATGTCGATTGGATTAGCCTCATCGTCTTTCTTTTTCAATTGATCGACATCATAATCATGGGAAAGTTTCACCCCCGCTTGTGCTAGGTCGAAGAAATACTTCTCCCTATCTCTTTCTAGGACTTTCTCCATGAGCTTCATGAAGAATGGACTTTGCATCGCCTCATCTACCCTTTCTTCGGTAGCCTCCTCTTCTTGATGGTTTTTATTCCCTCCATTGTTATCAATGCCTTGATTGTTGAGGTCATTTCCTCCTCCATTATCCCCACCATTGTTGGCATATTTATTTCCACTATTTCGGTTGTTCGTGGAGTCCTCATTGACAAGAATAATAAGGTCGAGATCCATGTTTCCAAAGGGGAAGGACATCCTACTTGGTTACGCTTCTTTTTCAGGGTCAACTGTTTGTTGTGAAGAAGTGAAGGTGTCACTCGAAAAAGGAAGTTCTTGCCTAAGATAGGTCTCGTCGGCTTGCAAGGTAGACTTGATATATTGGGATCTTGTAACAATCCGCATTATCATGGAGCAAATATTTTTGGCTTATCCTTTGATCAATCCCTAAAAAATAATTCTGAATTTCTCAATATGAGGGGATCTGACCTGTCCAAAATGATGTACAGAAAGAACTCCAAAAAGGGTATCTAGTTATAAATTCAAAATTTATCCAAACCCTTGGGAAGTACACTTTGTTTTGAAGTCTCAGTCTGTAAGCGCTACTTCAAGGTACAGTACGCGTTGTTTCAAAGTATTACAAGCGCTCACTGGAAAACAGTAATGCGCTACTTGCCAATTGATAAGCGTTGTTTGGTTGTTTAAATGTGCCACTTGAGGTTTCAAAGCGTTGCTTAAATGTTCATAAGTGTTGCCTAAATGTCTGTACGCGTCACTTTAGATTTCAAAGTGTCAAAATAATGCTTGTACGCAACAGAAAAATGTGTGAATGTGTTGGATAAGTGAGTTGTAGTCTGTCACTGGTTTGATAAAAAAATTTAAAGTTTATAAAGTGATCAGATCTTTTTGGATGTTCTTATCTTGCAAAATAAACATACAATCACAGCACACACCAAATCTTGATTTTCACCCCTAATCTACACACAAAAAAAAGTGTATATTCTTGATCATTTCCACGGGTTTCAACAAGAAAAGCTTCCATGCAATCTACCTATGGTCAAATTGGCTCTTAATGATGGCTTTACAATGTAAGCTTTGTTATTTAAACCAAGGTTTTAATTAGGTTTCCGTTTGAAATATCTTGAGTTTCATCCCCCATTATAAAGGCCTCCCACATGCATAAAAACACGATTTTGCGGAATCCCGAAGGACTACTAGAGGAGGTTCGATTCTCAATCTATTCTGTCACCCATCCCATTAAGGATGAATGCATTTTTATTATAGTGGGTTGGATTACCACGACTAAGATGGTTGTATCCCACTTGGGTCGTTCCCTCTCACTGTCCTTGTAAGGCAATTCTCGAGAGGCAGGCCCTTTAATTTCCTAGCATGTTCATCATAAAGCGAGAAATAAAGTCAGCCAATAGGTTTGGGAATTTGATTCACCCCAAAAGGGTAAAGAGCATATCCCTACTATCTTCCACTTCCAAACACAATAGCAAAATTTGTTCAATTATCCACCTCTTAACTAAGGGATTCAAAGTGTTTATCGCTTTTTGATTCACTCAAAGAGTTAAGAGCATATACACCTAGCACTTCTCTCCCACAAACAAGGAGGTTTAGACTTTAGTGTTTGTTCATTCCCAAGTCTTTCTTTCTATTGTCAAAGTTAGCATGTTTGGCATTTTGATCAACTTGAAAAGTTGAAAGCATAGGCCTAATGCTTACTTTGGCAAACAATAATAGACTTCTAATTATGCTAGATTTAGAACTTTGAAAGCCGCAATTTAAGCAATGCAAGGTGTTATATTGTTGTGACTAATCAAGAAAGTACTATAAAGGAAAGTGTTTTACCTTTCTGCAATGCGTGGGATTCTAACCCTAATGCTTATTTTCGGCCAATTTCTGGGTCGACTTGTTCTAACCCTAAAGCGGCATAAAGGTTGTATAAATTGGCTTAGTGTTAGGGTTTTGAATTATGTTGTGTGTTTTACGGAGGTATTGAGTTGTAAGGGATTGCGTAGTGCGATCAAATTGTAATCACTGGATAATAGAAAGATTGGACTTGTTGTTTGGTGGACGTAGCCCAGGGATTGGGTGAACCACGTTAAATCTGTGTGTCTTGTGTTCTCTTTTGTTTTGGTTTATTATCTGATATTGGTTATTATTCTGCATGTAATTGTTATTTATGTCTGGTTAATCCTAACAAGTGGTATCAGAGCGAGGTTGTCTTCAGTATCATCTACGGGAAGATCTCATAGTTTAGTGAGAGTCTCACGGTAGAGTGGGAGTAATAGCAGACGAGGGTAAGTTGAAGGTTGAGAAGTTTAACAGGCAGAACTTCCAGTTATGAAAAATGCAGATGGAGGACTATCTCTATCAGAAGGATTTATGGCGACCATTGGAAGGAGCGATCAAGAAACCCATTACTATGTCTCAGGAGGATTGGGATATTCCGGATAGAAAGGCATTGGGTAGCATTTGCTTATACCTAGCACAATCGGTGGCGTTTAATATTACCAAAGCAAAGACAACTAAAGAGTTGATGGAAACCCTTGCAAAGTTGTATGAAAAGCCTTCCGCTTCGAATACGGTATTTCTTATGGAGCGTTTATTTAATATGAAGATGGTAGAAGGTGAGTCAGTGACCGGTCATTTAAATGAGTTTAATACAGTTACTAGTCAATTATCTTCTGTAAGTATAAATTTTGATGAAGAAATTAGGGTTCTTTTGATTTTGTGTTCTTTACCAGAAAGCTGGAATAGCTTGATAATGGCTGTCAGTAATTTTGTTTCTAATTCGAACACCCTAAAATTTGATGATGTTGTTGGTGTTATTCTGAGCGAGGAAATTCGTAGAAAAAGCTCACGCAGATCTACATCAGGTATTGTTTTGAATGCAGAAAGCAGAGGCAGAACAAGAGATAGAGGATCAACTCTGGAAATCATGGGAAATCACGAGGCAAGTCAAAGGGAAAGAGGTCTCAATCAAGAGGACCTAGTGACTGCTGGTACTGTGGAAAACCAAGTCATAAGAAGAAAGATTGTTGGTCTCGAAAAAATAAAGGAGACAAATAGGAAGGCAATAAGGAGGCAAATGTGGTGAGTAATAAATCTGACGATGATGTTTTGGTCCTTTCCCTTGAAAATGTTGATGATTTATGGGTTCTAGATTCAGGGGCTTCTTTTCATGCCACACCCCATAGGAGTTATTTTATTGATTATGTCTAAGGTGATTTTGGGCAAGTTTATTTGGGAGATAATGAGCCATGTCAAATTCTTGGGAATGGAAGAATTAAGATTAAGTTGCATAATGGGAATCATTGGCTACTACAAGAGGTAAGACATGTTCCAAGGCTGAGTAGAAATTTAATTTCAGCAAGGCCTAGGTGATGAGGGTTGCACAGTTACTTTTAATGATAAAAATTGCAAGGTTTTAAAAGGTTCCTTAGTAGTAGCAAAAGGTGTGAAAGTAGGCACCTTATATCTTTGTACAGGTAATACTATTCCTTCTACTTTAATTGTTACAGAGACAAATGAATGTTTAGGAACAGTTGTTGCAGTTGAGCAGGTTGAACATGAAACAGTTGTTGTGGATACAGAAACAGCACTATGGCACAACAGACTTGGGCACATGAGTGAGAAAGGTATGAAATTACTTCACTCAAAGAAAGTTTTACGAGGTCTGAAATGTGTAAATTTGGATTTCTGTGAAAGTTGTGTATGGGAAACAAAAGAGAGTTAGTTTCTTGAAGGGTGGGAAGGAAAAGAAAGATGATAAATTAGAGTTTGTGCATACATATGTGTGGGGGCCAACTCATGTATCTTCCCTTGGTGGCTCTCTGTATTATGTTACTTTCATTGATGATGCAACTAGGAAAGTATGGATTTATTTCCTTAGGCATAAATCTGGTGTGTTTGAAACTTTTAAGAAATGGAAAAGCTTGGTTGAGAATGAGACAGGTAAAAAATTAAAATGTCTCAGATCTGATAACGGTGGTGAGTATTGCAGCAAAGAATTTGAATATTATTGTTCCTCTAATGGCATTCGTAGGCATAAAATGGTTCCAAGGACTCCACACGAAAATGGAGTGGTTGAACGCATGAACATGACAATAATGGAGTGTGCAAGGACTATGAGATTGCATGTTGGGCTCCCCTTAAACATGTGGGCAGAGGCTGTAAATACTATTGTTTATTTAATTAACAGAGGTCCCTCTACTCCTTTGGGTTGTGGTATTCCAGAGGAAGCATGGACTAATAAGTAGGTAAGTTATTCTTTTCTCAAAACCTTCGGTTGTGAAGCATTTGCACACATAGATTTTGAAAATAGAACCAAGCTGGAAGCAAAATCAAAGAAATGTATATTTGTTGGATATGGCATTGATAATTTGGCTATAGACTTTTCGATTTTGAAAATCGTAAAATTGTAAGAAGCAGGGATGTCATATTCAATGAGAAAGTGTTGTACAAAGATTTGTTGCGACAGCATGAGAAGAAAGATATTGATTATGTAGAGTTGGACAATACTCCAACAGATAATGTTCCAGTAATTCCTTATGCTTCGCAAAAACAGCAACAACAAATACCACTCACCCCAGTGAATTTTAGACAGACAACAAGGCTAAGTAGACCTCCAGATAGATTTTCACCTTCTCTATATTCTATTTTATTAACATATGTTGGTGAACCTGAATGTTATAATGAAGCTATGCATGTGGATACAAAGCTTCAGTGGGAGTTTTCAATGACAGATGAAATGGAATCCTTGCTCAAAAATCAGACTTGGGATTTATGTAAGTTACCTACAGGTAAATGGGCTTTGCAAAATAAATGGGTTTACAGGTTGAAAGAAGAAGATGGAGGTAAGAAAAGATTTAAAGCCAAATTAGTCGTAAAAGGATTTGCACGGAAACATGGTTTTGATTTTGATGAGATTTTTTCTCCAGTTGTTAAAATGACTTCTATTTGTATTGTTTTAAGTATTGTGGCTACTGAAGATTTGCATTTAGAGAAGCTTGATGTTAAAACAGCTTTTCTTCATGGTGATTTGAATGAAGAAATATATATGGTATAGCCACAGGGATTTGAGGTCAAGGGTAAGGAGAGTTTAGTGTGCAACTTGCACAAAAAGTTTATATGGCTTGAAGGAAGCACCTCGACAATGGTATATTAAGTTTGATACTTTTATGAATGAGAATGGATACACTCGATGTAATTCTAACCATTGTGTTTATTTCAAGAGGTTGAATAATGACAGCTACATTATTCTATGTTTATATGTTGATGATATGCTTGTAGCTGGATCTAACATGGATCATATTAAGGGGTTGAAACAGCAGTTAGCAAAATCTTTTGTTATGAAATATTTGGGGGCAACAAAACAAATCCTTGGCATGAAAATTTGCAGAGGTAGGAAGAACAAAAAATTAACTCTATCTCAGGCTGATTATGTTGAAAA
Organism: Thuja plicata; assembly: GCA_018584345.1. Lineage (NCBI taxonomy): Eukaryota > Viridiplantae > Streptophyta > Pinopsida > Cupressales > Cupressaceae > Thuja > Thuja plicata. Next base: position 2,265,955 of record MU227452.1, on the reverse strand, counting down.
GGTGTTGCAGAGATTCTCCATGAAGGATGCCAAAGTTGTCACTGCACCTTTGCCTGGTCATTTGAAATTGACTAAGGAGATGTGTCCAAAGACACCAGAAGAAGAGGCAAAAATGTCCAAGATACCTTATGCTTCAGCTGTAGGGAGCTTAATGTATGCTATGGTATGTACTAGG
>MU227452.1:2252811-2265730 GCA_018584345.1 Thuja plicata | reverse complement strand
TCACCCTGGGATTGAGCATTGGAATGCAGTCAAATGGATTCTCAAATATTTGAGAGGTACATCCAATAAGTGTTTACACTTTGGGGGCTCTACTACTACTGTTCATGGCTATGTTGACTCAGATTTGACAGGAGATATAGATACCAGGCAGAGTACTACAGGTTATGTATTTACTGTTGGTGGGACAACAATGAGTTGGATTTCTCAGCTGCAAAAGGTGAATGCTTTATCCACTACAGAGGCAGAGTATGTTACTGCTACAAAGGCAGCTAAGGAGATGATATGGCTTCAATTCTTCATGGAAGAATTGGGACATCCACAGGCGGATAACTATCTGTATTCGGATCCAGTCGGAGCTTCACAGGGTAGCGGTTTTGCTATAGGATCAGTCTCCAAGTGGGAGAATTGTTGGTTTATGTGGAGTTCGATCATTCCCCAAGTGGGAGATTGTTATATTGTGGTGATTGATCAGGAAAGTACTATCCAAGAAAGTGTTTTACCTTTCTGCAATGCGTGGGGTTCTAACCCTAATGCTTATTTTCGGCCAATTTCTGGGCCGACTTGTTCTAACCCTAAACCAGCATAAAGATTGTATAAATTGGCTTAGGGTTAGGGTTTTGTATTATGTTGTATGTCTTACGGCGGTATTGAGTTGTAAGGGATTGTGTATTGCAATCAGATTGTAATCACTGAATAATAGAAAGATTGGACTTGTTGTTTGGTGGACGTAGCCCAGGGATTGGGTGAACCACGTTAAATCTTTGTGTCTTGTGTTCTCTTATGTTTTGGTTTATTCTCTGATATTGGTTATTATTATGCATGTAATTGTTATTTATGTCTGGTTAATCCTAACACAAAGAGGATGTGAAAAATACCTCAATCGATGCTAGCAAAGGCTATGCGCATTTTTGATATTTTTGATTGTTTTTTACTACTCACCTAGTGGCGATAGTTCTAGCACCTTAGCATCCTCTCCTCCAACAATAGTCAACAAAGCTCACACAATATGAGGCAACCAAATTCAAAACATAAAATGCTTCAATTCACTCATAGTAAGACCTAAATCAAAAGATTTTCAAAGTGAAATGAATCAATTTAATGAAGCAAATTTAGATTTATAAGCTTTTAAAACTTTTAAGTAATGATCATAGAGCTTCTCCTCCTCATTTAATGTTTCCAAAAGATTTGCATTGTGAGTTTTTTTTTCAAACCTTAAAATCTTTTTGATCTCTCTTTCTTTCCTATGGATCCTAAATGCAGGCTTCTTCACCTTCTTGTGCTCCGACATCTGCAAAGTGACTAGTAAAGTTCATCTAATTAGCTGTCTGACAGAAAATTGCAGAATGCTAAAAACAGTAGAACGCGTTATTTTAAAGGTTACAGAGCGTTGCTTTACAGAGCACTACGTGCTACTTTAATTCTAATACGTGTTGTTTAAAACTTTTAAAACGCTACTTAACAACTACAAGCGCTTTTTAACAGTTAAAATGTGTTAAAAGAGAATTTAAAAGCACTGCACAAAAGGACAGTAAGCGGTAAAATAGATCTTCTACGTGTCACTTTGTCGTGCAAAGGCATTAGGATTTGTCTGGCAGGCGCTTCTTGGCCGCGTAAAGGCGTTTAGATTTATGTTTGCACGCGCTCCTTTGTTGTGCAAAGGCGTCAACCTTTACCCCCATATGTGTTGCTTTGCAGCTTGATGCGATGAGAGAAAATTAGACAGAGACAGAAGGAATTGTATGTGTGCTACTTCACTGTGCAAATGCGTTACACTTCACTCCCGTACGCATCATTTCACCTGCAAATTTCAAATCTGCAACAAAAAAACACTCCAAATTCAACTCATAAAGATCAAATTTTGTTAGATTGAGGCTTCCAGTCCCACGGTGGGCGTCATTTGTGTATATAAAATTATACCTTCATGAAATTAGTATCATATCAATCAATTCAACAAAGATTTAACAAGAGATTAGCTTATTTGAATTGAAATCAACAATTGAGCATCTTATGGCTCCCTAATTAGGAAAGAAAATAGCATGCTCTCAACTTAAGCATCCATAATGACAGTCCTAAAATGAGAATTGAAGCTATTTGATTACGATAACTCCTATTTAGCTCAAATTGCTCACTACAATGCAAATCCTAACATATAATTGTTATGAACTCAAATTCTATTTGCCTATAGTGATTATGCTTTGCTTCATGAGTGCGTGATGTAAATGCATTAAAAATGGCTTCTATTTAAAGGATTTTCCAAGGGTAGGGGTAGAGTTGATTAACCCATTATTAGAGTTTGGTTAAGTCAATGGTCTCAAAGGTTAAAACCATTTAAAGGGTGGTTTCAAATTAGGGGACAATTTGAGTGATCAAGATGCATTTGCAAGATGTGTGATGCAGGATGAACTTGGCTTGATCCATGTGAGCTCCCATTCTCAATCCTCATTGGTTGATGAATTCTAACCCATGTGAGGGATGAGGAAATTAAGGGATTTAATTAATTGATTTAATTGATTTCTTTAGTCATGTGTACCTTTAAAAGGGTTGGATTTGATTTAAATTGATTTTTAACTATACAATTAAATGATTAATTTTAATTGCACAATTAAATTAATTTATTCGACTTGATTAATCCAAGGCTTTGATAATAATTCAATTAATTCATGATTTGATTGATTTGCATTGGTTTATATTGATTTTTCTCACTTTGTGCCTGATTAAATCACCTTGACCAAAATTAGGTGTCTACACTTGGTTTGAATGTCCTTATGTTTTGGCACATGATGATGGTATTATGCTTTCACTTCAATTTTTAAATTGGGCATGTGAATGTGGTATAAGTCTTAATTTGTTAAGTGTCATGAAAGAGATGTTAAAAAAAATTCCAAAAGATAGGCACACAAGACTGAAATTCACTCTTTGGGTAGATAAAACCCAAGCCCACAATACCTTAGGAATCACACCCTATCACCTCGAACATGAACAAGACACAACCTTGGGTGATTTTGTGAGACAACAAGAAGTTGAGAAACATTGGGATGACGCATGTGAGAAAGAGAGTAAATATGAGAAAACATATGAGAGAGGAAGTGACCAGCAGAAATTTGATGAACATTGGAATAGTCCACACCAAGCTTATGTCATGTTGAGAGATAGTGCATTTCAACTAAAAACTTTAACTGCAGAGGATGTCTCATTGCCCATCAACGAGCAATTCCTCAAGCATTCTTTCCAATGTTAGGTCTCCCTTTAAAGTCCTTGTGTACATAGTTAGAGTAGGTTTCCTTTTGTTTTTTTAGTTTAGTTTTCTTTTGAAGAGTAAAGTTGTCAATTTTCTTTGAGACATTTGACTCAAGATCTTAAGTAGCTCTTCTCGTAGTGTAGAAGTCTTTAGTTTAGATTGCTTAGTTTCTATAATTTGTTGTAGATCCTCTCTAAGTCATTTGACTCATGAAGTTTAGTAGGTTAGGTGTTATTCTTAGTTGTCTTGGGTTTGCCAAGGATCATTTGATTCTAGTAGTTTAGTTTGCCTTAGTTTTTTTAGAATTAATGTAACACACACAACTAAGAGGGGGGTGAATTTGTTGTGTCCAAAAACTCAAGACCTTTAACCAAATTGTCAACTTAATCTCAAATCCAAATGATAAACATGAATGCAGGAACATAACACAATAATCAACACATAACACCAAGATTTTTGGTGTGGAAACCCTGTTAGGGGGGAAACCACGGTTGGGATCAAACCCACAAGATGAATGTACTATGTTAAAATCACTATACCCTATTAGGATTATTACAAATGGGAATGCACATGCATTCAGGCTACTACCTAGAGCTCACTGCTCAATTACAACAACCCAAAGGAAGGTTTGCTGCCTTACAACTATCTTTGATCTCAAATCATAAAGGACATATTGTCCAAGCTCACGAATTGACAAAATATCTTTGATATGTCAATACAATTCCAATGAAGTACATTAAATTGCTGCCTCAATTGCATACTCCACTCATACCTCTTATCTTCAACATCTTTTAACTCACACACCTTCGCAATCACAAACGATAACATATTTATATACATTACATCAATTCATCTCAACTAGGTCGGCCAGGGACCTAATTACAAAATATTAATTGAATGCAAATCAATACACAATGCAATCCATTTAATGTCAGCTAAGACATAGCAATGGTCAATAAAAACATCCTCGAACATGTTCCAAATCCATAAATCACGCCACGATCCTTCACAAAATCCTACGCCACCAAGTCGGCCAAGAACAATAAGAACATCAACATGCCACATGAAAATCTTCAATTTCGATCACATAATATCCAACGCAATCCAGCAACACGAATAGGACAACCAAGAAACATCAGCAAGCAACATGAAATACCATGACATCAATAGAAACAACTTTGTCTCATAAATCACACTCATCTCTGCATTGTTCATTAGGAACACTAATCAACAATCACTGTCATAAATGAAAAATAGTTTGTCAGCATCCAAGTCATGAACCACTCGAGTTGGGGACACACATCCATGTCCTAAACTCACCACCAAGTTAGCAACAAAGAATATTGCATAATCGACCCAATAATTGAAACATTGCCACTGACAGGAAACAACCAAAATAATAGTCTTTGATAAATCCTTTGTAGCTCACTCAAATCAGCATGCGAACCTTTGCCACTTGAATTGAATCAAGTACAGACATCCCCAAACATATTCCCAGCTTCGTAGCATCTGATATTCAACATAGTAGTCATACCATAGTAATCATCTCACTAAACATCTCAAGAACACAATCACAAATAGTAGGAATATGTTGGCATCAATGACAAAACATTAATGTCAGCACATATATGCACAATCTGAACAATATTTCAAAAATCTCCCCCTTTTGCATTGATGGCAACATATGATGTGAAAAATTAAATCAATGCACAAAGAAACAATATCAACAGTACCACTAGCAATATCCATAATATGGCATACTTGTTTTACTATCTCTCCCCCAAAGTCTCATACTTGTTTTTCACATGAATATCTCTCCCCCTTTGACATCAATAACAAAGGCACATGTATGCACTAAGTCATAGAGGCCAAAAATATGAACAAAACATCTCTCAAAATTGAATGAATATCTCTCAATCACTACTCCCCCTAAGGAAAACTCACCAAAAACATCAATCTAGATTAATGATAATCTGTAAGCACACTAGATTGAAGCATCTCAATGCATCTCTACATCTTATCAGGAAGGGAAATCACCCCAAGCTTACCTCAGAGATACACAAAAGTATCCTTTGGCAAGGGCTTCATGAAAATATCTGCAATCTGCTCTTTTGAAGACACAAACTCCAATCTAACTTCTTTCTCACTGACTTTGTCTCTCAAGAAATGATATTTAATAGAAATATGTTGTCTTTAAAGGCGACACAGGGTTCTTTGAAATATTGATAACACTTGTATTGTCACAATGAATAGTAATATGCTCATCAATAGTCACTCTGATATCTTTCAACATTTGCTTCATCCATATCACTTGTATACAATGAATAGCAGCAACAGCATATTCAGCTTCAGCAGTAGATTGAGATATACAAATTTTGTTTCTTACTTGCCCATGAAACTAAATTCTTACCCAAAAAGAATTCTCTACCACTTGTGTTTTTGTTATCATCCACATTACCAATGAATGCATTCAATGTAAAAGCATCATATTTTCCATATCATAAGCCATAATCAATTGTCTCTTTCAAGTATCTAAATATCCTCTTAACAACATGTAATTCCTTCGGTTCTGCTTGAAATATAGCAACAATGCAACCAACATTCATAATATTTGGTCTAGTTTGTGTCAAGTATAGTAAGCCACCGATCATAGATATGTATCTTGTGTAATTTGCATTAGGTGTATCATCAATCTTTGTCAATTTACTAGTAATCATAGGAGTACCAACAGGTTTTGAATCATCCATACCAAATTTATTCAACAATTCTTTCACATACTTAGACTGAGATATGAAAATACCTCAATCAATTTGTGTAATTTGCAGTCCAAGGAAAAATTTCATCTCGCCTATCATAGACACCTCAAACTCTTTATGCATCTCATTAGCAAATTCCTTATTCAACTTGTCATTTCCACCAAAATTAATATCATCCACAAAGACTTCAACAATCAAAATGTTATCATGATCAAATTTGAAGTACAAATTACTATCAGTAATCAATTTACCGAAACCAAGTGTTAGTAAATATGTATCTAATCTCGCATACCAAGCTCTAGGTGCTTGTTTTAATCCATAAAGTGCTTTCTTCAATCTGCAAACCATGTCATCTTCATTAATCAAAGAAAAACCATATGGTTTCTTAATGAATACTTCCTTTTCCAACTCTTCATTCAAGAATGCAGACTTAACATCCATTTGATATACCTTGAAATCTCTATAAGTAGCATATGCAAGAAACGTCCTAACAACTTCAATTCTAGCAACAGGAGCAAAGGTCTCCTCAAAATCAATTCCTTCCATCTATGAGTATCCCTTGTAAACAAGTCTGGCTTTGTTCCGAACCACTTCACCTTCTTCATTCAATTTGTTTCTGAATACTCATTCATTACCGATCACATTCTTGTCTTTGGGTCTAGGAACAAGAATCCATGTTTTATTCTTTTCAATAAGTTTCAATTCTTCTTCCATCACTTTAAACCAACTTTCATATTTACATGCTTCATCAAAATCTTTAGGCTCAATCTTAGAAATCAAACAAATTTCACTTCTAGCAATTCTTCTTCTAGTCTGAACGCCATGATTCCTATCACCAATAATCTGACTTTCTGAATGATTTAACCTTACATGCCTAGGAGTCTTCGGATTTTCTTTTGTAGCAAATTCTTGTGTTTCCACTTCTTCATCATTTGCACCTTCTTCATTATGTTCTATCGATCCATTCTGATTTGTGTTTGAACAATTTGACTTTCTTATTTATCATCTTATTCATATCTATAAGATTTGACCTGTTTCTAAAAATTGCAATCCACTCTAACATTTGCACTTTCAATAACCTTCTTCAACCTCTGGTTATAACATTTATATGTTTTTCTTTTTGTAGAATAACCAAGAAATATTCCCTCGTCACATCTAGGATCAAATTTCTCTAGGTTTGAATGTTTTCTTATATAGCATTTACTTCCAAAAATTCTAAAGTATTTCACTGTAGGAACATGACCATACCAAAGTTCATAAGGTGTCTTATCGGTTCCTTGCTTAATTTGCACTCAGTTCAATGTGTATACTACAGTGCTAACATCTTCTCTCCAATAGATCTGCAGAAGATTTCCTTCAATCGTCATGGTTTTAGCAGTGTCTAGAATAGCTTTATTTCTTCTCTCTACAATTCCATTCTGTTGTGGGGTTCGCAGAGCATACATTTGTCTCTTTATTCCATGCTTTTCACAAAAAGTATTAAACTCAGTAGAAATAAACTCACCACCTTTGTCTAATCTCAAACATTTCAACTTCAATCTTGTTTCAATCTCAACCATAGCTTTGAAAATCTTGAATTTGTCAAAGGCTTCAGATTTCTCTTCCAAAAATATAACCCACATCAATCTAGAATAATCAACAATCAATAGAATGAAATACTTGTCCCCATAATAGCTTCTTGTTCTTGCAGGACCACATAGATCAGTATGCACCAAATCCCCCATTCCACTTGAAGAATATTTCTTGCTCTTAAAAGTCAACTTAGTCAACTTACCCAATTGACATTCCTTACACATCGCATTAACATGCTTCAATAGTTTAGGAAGATCTATAACAGTTCTTGTAGTAGTACTCATCTTCACAATCTTATCAAAGTTCACATGACGAAATCTCTTATTCCACAACCAACTGTCATCAATCTTAGCAATCAAGGCTCTACTCTCAGAATTGTTCAAATGAAATACATAACCTTTTAGTCTTTCTTCTTGTAGCAATCTCAATTTCAGAGCTTCCAATAATCTTTCACATTCCATCTTTGAATTATAGGTTGTAAACTTTATCAACTTGTTGACCAACACTCAAAAGATTATATTTCAAACCTTCAACATATAGAACATCATCAGTGTTATTCTTACCATCAAGAGTAATAGAACCTTTTTCCTCTGATCATGCAAGGAGTATCATCGCCAAATCTAACAACACCACCATCATACCTTTCCAATTTCACAAATTTGTTTTTGTCTCTCATCATGTGTTGTGAACATCCATTGTCAATAACTCATTCATCCTTCTTATCCACATGTGAAACTAAGGCTTTTTCTTCATTCACAAAACTAAGATCTTCATCTTTGATAGCAATAAACACAATCTCATCTTCACTCTTTTCAAATTCATCATCAGTCACACCCTCATCAGCATCATAATAACACTTCTTTTGATATTTAGACTTGAGTTTCTTAGGCTTGTACTTAGGTTCTTTATTAGGACATCTTGAAGCAATATGACCAATCTAATTACATGCAAAACATTTCAAAGGCAACTTACCTTGATACTTACAAGATCTCTTAGGTAGTCTCTTAGCAATTAGGGTTTTAATCTCACCAAGCTTCCTTTCTTCTTCTTCAATCTCTGCCTATTCCTTAGCATATCTAGATTCATACTTAGATTAACTTTCTCCAAAATCATATCTTTGCTTATCCTTAGAAATAGTAGCTTTAAATGCAATTTAAACTTTAGGAAGACTATCACCAAATTCTCTCATTTCAAAAGCAGATAATTTACCAATCAAAGAATCTCTTGTCACAGGTACCACGATTCTGATTTCTTCAATAGCAGCAACTTTGTGATTGTAAACAAGAGGCAAGGATCTTAGGATCTTAGAAATAATTTCATTCTCATCCAAGGTTCCACCACCGCATCTAATTGCACAAACAAGTTTGGTGATCTTATTCACATACGCAGTAATGTTCTCATCTTCGCTCATCTTCAATGGCTCATAATTTCCTTTCAAACTTTGCACCTTGGCTTGCTTCACAAACTCATCTCCTTCATATAGTGTCTCCAATAATGTCCATACCGGATGTGCAGTCTCTAATCCTATAATGTTTGTGTATTCAGCATCTGATAATGCACTCAGCGAGGCTTCTTTTGCTCTCATATTGTTCTTGAATTCTTTCTTCTCATCAACAGTCGCAGCAGAAAGATCTACGGGAGGATTATAATCTTTCTTTGTAACATCTCAATGTTCTTCAGTAATACATCTCAAGTGTGTAATCATTTGGTCCTTCCATATAGCATAGTTTGTTCCATCAAATCTCACTCTCCTTCTTAAAGGTCGACATCTCGGATCTCCTCAAGCAGTTAAGCTTCAAAAAGAGGACACTAGCTCTGATACCAATTGTTAGAATTAATGTAGCACACACAATTGAGAGTTGGGGTGAATCAGTTGTGTCCAAAATCTCTAGACCTTTAACCAAATTGCCAACTTAATCTCTGATCCGAATCATAAACATGAATGCAAAAACATAACACAGTAATCAACACATAACACCAAGATTTTTTATGTGGAAACCTTGTTAGGGCAAAAATCACATTGGGGATCAAACCCACAAGATGAATGTACTTTGTTAAAACACTATACCCTATTAGGAGTATTATAAATGGGAATGCACATGCATTCAGGCACACTGCCTAGAACTCACTGCTCAATTACAACAAGGGATTCACCTCAAAGGAAGGCTCACTGTCTTACAACAATCTCTGATCTCAAATCATAAAGGACATATTGTCCAAGCTCATGAACTGACAAAACAACATCTCGTATATACCAATATTGTTTCAATGAAGTACATTAAATCTCTACCTCAATTGCAGATTTGTCTCATACCTCTTCTCTTTAGCATCTCTTAACTCTCACACACCTTTGCAATCAGAAATGATTACATATCTATACACATTACATCAATTCATCTCAACTAGATCGGCCATGGACCTAATTACACAATATTAATTCAATGCACCTCAATACATGATGTGATCCACTGAATGTCGGCTAAGAAATAGCAATGATCCATAAAAATATCCTCAAACACACTCCAGATCGATAAATCACGCCAAATCCTTCGCAACATGCTACGTCACCATGTCGGCCAAGAACAATAAGAACATCAACACGCCACATGGAGATCTTCAATTCTGATCACATAATCCAACGCGATCCAGCAACATGAATAGGACACAACCAAGAAACATTAGCAAACAACATGAAATACCACGTCATCAATAGGAACAACTTTTGTCTCATAAATCGTACTCATCTCTACATTGTTCATTAGGAACACTAATCAACAACCACTATCATATAAAAATTAGCTTGTCAGCATCCAAATCATGAACCACTCGAGCTGAGGACACACATCCATGTCCTAAACTCACCACCAGGTTAGCAACAAAGAATATTGCATAACCAATCCACACCGATCCAATAATTGAAACACTGTCACTGACAGAAAAAACAAAATAGCAGTCTCTATTAAATCCTTCACAACTCACTCAAATCAACGTGTGAACCTCTGCCACTTGAAATAAATCAAGTACATACATCCCCAAACACATTTCCAGCTTGGCAGCATCTAATATTCAACATAGCAGTCATACCATAGAAATCATCTCATTGAACATCTCAGGAACACTATCACCAATAGTAGGACTATGTTGACATCAATGACAAAACATTAATGTCAGCACATATATGCACAATCTGAACAATATCTCAGGAAGTTTAGTTTCCTTGCTTTCTAGGTTTAGTTTAGAGAGATATCATTTGTGAGGAAGGTGATGGTTTGCAAGACACACTTTGGCTTACTCCCACTCGGTATCTTCGATTTATTTCTTGAATATCTCTTTGAGAAGTTCTTTTGAATTGGAGATTATTCTTACTAACCTCATCATTTCATTGGAATTTATCCTCAATTTGGAATGGAGACCTCTGTTTTACTTTGAATACCTAGCTCTTTTGATTACTATATTCTACACACTTAAATAATTTCTCTAAGTCATTGGAGTTTCTTAGGAGAAGTTGAAGTTAGAGAAAACTATTTACTCCTGCTTTAGCATCACTGTAATTCTCAAGCCCTGTCAAGTTGATAATATGTGAAAAATAAGAAGAAGAAAAAAGCAGTATCAAAAGAAAAGAGAAAATGAAATGAAATATTTAGTTGGGGTATGTGGACATCCCTACAGGTATTGAAATAAAAAAAATAAAAGAATTAAAAATTGTCAGATTTAGGGCAATCTTCATGGGAATTACAGTGATAATCTCGTCGGGGCTATGGACACCTAATTGGCAGTGAGACTCTATCTAGGGTGCTTTTGAAGTACGGATATATTAAGTAGCTAACTACAATGGATCTTAGAAAGCTTTCAATGGTCTTGTCGAGCAGGAATGAATACCCTTGCACACACATAAGTGATCAAAGATGAAGGTTTCTTCCATTTTGAGTATACTTACTATTGTTTGGTCATTGAACGGGAATTAATCAAAGATTCTAAGTTCTAATTTAGTTACATCCTTGAAATGTTCAGGAACATTTCCTCAATGGAGTTGCCAAATGTTGTGACCTTTTCACACCATCACCCCATTGCAAATTAGGACCCCCTCTTTTCGTTTTGGCATTTACTAGGTGGTAGTTTAGAGTAGATTGGCAGTGTTTCATAGATTTGAAGTCTTGAAGATTTTATAGATCCAAGTCTTGGGCATGGTTGTAGTGAAGAGATTGTCTTAGGTGTGAGTTGAAGCCTTTTTGGAGGTAAGTGTTGAAGATAAAATTTCAAATCCTTTATCAACTTGTAAAGCTCTTGAATTAGAGAAGGGGGTGTAGATAGTCTCACAACTTGATACAATCACCAAGGAGGATATCAAAATTTTGATCAATCCCACATATTGCAACCACGAATGAAATTGGAATTAGCATGCTCAAGTGAAAGGCATCGAGTGCATGAAATTTGGGGGAAGAAGTAAAATGAATTTAGCAATTAGTCAAGTTTGAAGGTAGACTTGTGAAGGCCCATCTAGAGGGCAAATTTATGCCCCATCTTTTAGTTGAGCCCAAGACTACTACATTTTCCGCCTTCATGTTTGGAGCCCCAAAACATGATAATTTCTACCAATGTTTGCATGGAGCCCCACAAGATGACATTTTCCACCAAGGTTCCATCAATTGAGACTGTCCAAGGGCATAGCATTTTCCAATTTAGCACTTTTCCATGAGCCCAACGAAGAGAATGTTTTTCAAAATGCATGGTGTCGAGCCCAAATACACTACAATCTTCACCTTGACAAGCATTGGTCGTGCTCAACAAGAAGACATTCTCCACCCAAACTTGATTGATGGAGCCCGAGACCATGACAAAGTTCTCTCGAAAAGTCAAGGTTCCCCAAGAGGCCTTCAAATCCCACCTTGCATAATTGATTGCAAGGAGCCCCCACAAGATGACAATATTCGCCTTCATGTTTGGCACCCCACAAGTGGACAATTTCCAAATAGCCATGATGTTAAGCACCATAACTAGACAATTTCCACAAAAACACTTGAAGACAAGAGCCCAATGAATGAACAATTTCCGCTCCACCCAAGAAGTCGAGCCCAAGAGAGCCAGGGATAACTTTAAGGAACCCCCCCCTCCCAAAATTTATAAAATTGTGGCGAATCACATGTCATTTGGGTGAAAAAAAATTAATAGTGTTGACGAATTATGCGTCAATCAATGGATATTTGGTGGCAAATTTTTTAATAGTTGAGCCAATTTTTATAAAATAATGGCGATTATAATTTTTGTTTTTAATAAAATTATTAATATTGATGGCGAATTATGTTTTGAAATATGGATATTGGTTGGCGAATATTTTAATAACCGATACCTTTTT
>MU227452.1:2230001-2240005 GCA_018584345.1 Thuja plicata | reverse complement strand
AAATCACATCAATATAACTGAGTTAGGATCCACAGGTAAGGAACCTTGGAGTGTTTTCTCACGTTCTTCGTGAGTATATGCTTTTCAAGAGAGGGTTGAGTGTTTGGTACCCTGTATCAAGCGTTTAATCCTATATGTTATGTAGTGGTACAAAACTCGCATCAACAGATACATTTCTAGGATAACTTGCAAAACATAAGGGATATTTGTGGGATTCCCCACAGCCTCAAGGCACCCTAAGGACTTCTAGAAGTCCTTCAACCATCTTGTGGACGCTGGGGAGTCACTACAACCTATCTGTTTCTTAATAACAACTTTAATTTGTGTCAACGATTAGAACAAACAGAAACATGATGGCATGGGCAAATCATTGACCATGGAAGAAAAAAGGAATATTTGCATGATAGTGGAGGCAAATTAGACGATTAAAACAGATGTTAGTTTACTCAGATGCACACACTCTCATCTCATCTTAACTTTAGGAAGTTGCTGTTCAGATATTTCTTAATGCATGTGTCATCAACACCTCAAGCTTAGTAGAGAATGGAAGTAATGGGGTGATGGCAGATGTTATTAAGTGGTCATAAATTTCTCGAGTTGCTGAAGACTGCTGTGAATTTCTAAAATCTCATCTACTAGAAAACAGTGAAAAAAATATACAAAAAGATTCAAGAATGGCAATATTCCTATCTTCAACTATGCAGCCTTCATCATTAAGACCAATCAGATTCTCCAACTTCACTGTTAGTTCTCTGAAGATTGAATTTTTGGTCAGAAATAATGAAGACTTGGTGTTCGAGAAAAAAGGTGATAAAGTTATAAAAAAATGGCACGCACCATGAAGGTCCATGCAATCTCAAATGCCTTAATTTGATTTGATGGCAGGGGCTCCACCCCTTGGCCCTACCTTATACTGTGGCAGGGAATGCACAAGGGGTGCTGCCCCCAACCTCCACTATGGTTTTATTATAATTCATACATTATATGTGTGTGTGTGTGTGTGCACACGCATGTGCGCTCTGCCAGATAACTTCCATTAAATTTGATCTGTCGTCCCCTCCTGTCCCCAAAAGTCCGTGGAAAATAGATAAATAATGAATCTATAAAATGATCTCCCTTTCCTCATTATCTACTTCATGTAGGGCACACTAAGTGTCACTAATTTATAAAGAAATGATTTAACACTTGAAAACGAACATAATAGTATCCTGTAGACTCGGGGATTATATTCAACCCTATTTGTCAATTACAGCCATGTAACCAGTTATGCATGCAAAATTATGTCATTTACAAGAGCCATCCTCCCAGAGAAGGTGCACATCACCTATTTTCTTGATCATTAAGTGCAAGATTATCAGTTATATGAGCATTTCCCACTCTCGACTGGCTGCACCATCCACAAATGGTGAAAGACCATTATTGGCTCAACCACGTCTGGTTGACTATTAATGTCATATTACTTGCTTACTGCTACTCTATTTTGAAACTCAATTTTTTTGATCTTTTCCCTTGTAACACAAGGAATACATGGTTTCTAGTCATTGTCATGCAGAAGGGGGCAAATTCTATCACAACATCCAGTCAAAATAGGACCTCAGCTGCTTAGAGTTATATGTACAAATAAAATGCTTTTTGGCCCATAAAATCTTCCATTTCACTTCCTCCCAAGGGACTTGATTTCCCTCTGAACTATTTAAATAACACATTTATTGTAACCCTCAGTTGCAATATTGCAGAGAAAAGGTTCTACCTTCTTGTTCATGCTGCCTTGAGACCTGCCTTCTCAAATCTCAATTTTTGATCTTGTACTTCTTGTTTCAATCTCCTGACATCTTGCAATAAGTCATTGTTTTCCTGAAGAAGCAGTACACAAAGTAAAATCGTATTTACTACAATTAGGATTGCAAGAAAATAAAATTAGCTCACAATACATTCAGAAGAAATTAATTCCGCATAAACCAGAGAAACTGCCACCACCTGCTGTAGTTTTGTTACGTGCATCTTCAAATCCTCCAGCTGCTTGGTTTTTTCTTTCAAGATCTGAGTCACCTGTAGCAGAAAACCATAACCTTCATCTTAATGAACAAATGCATCATGACCAGCTTCTGCTTTGCAATCTGTTTTTATAGTTGTAGGAAAGACAAGCACAAGAACCAAACCATACCAGACTCAAATTTCTAAGACCAGGGATCAGACAATGATGCATATGAGAAAAAAGTAATTGGAATCATTGCATGTGCCAATCGTGACTTAACAAGCATACTATCAACTATGAAAATCTAAGATTTGTCTTATGCCTCTCAAACCTCAGTTTTGCCTGCATATCCAACTCAGTCACAACAAATCAAATCAAGATTGAGAGGCTTCCAAATGCCTTACATTCTCTGAATTCATTATTTCATTAAAAGATTTAGTCACCACTTTTATTTTTGCCTTTAAAGGATCTGACAAGGAAGGTGCTGTCA
The DNA here is from genome assembly GCA_018584345.1 of Thuja plicata. Taxonomy (NCBI): domain Eukaryota; kingdom Viridiplantae; phylum Streptophyta; class Pinopsida; order Cupressales; family Cupressaceae; genus Thuja; species Thuja plicata. The sequence continues at coordinate 2,237,540 of MU227452.1, read as the reverse complement.
AGTGAACAAGTTGGCAAATGCATGTTGATACAGCTTTGACAAAAGAGAGATGAAAAGACATCTTTTTACTCTCATTGATTAGTTTGGAGGGACGTTTTTCCAAAGGGACATCTGGAATTGCTTCGTTCAACAAGATTTGATTTCTGAGAATAGCACTACTGAGACATTACTTTTGGGCTTAGCAGCATTCTTCTACAGATTTTTCTTTTGTTGGTACTCCACACTTTACCATCTTGTATTTTGAAAAGGAAGGAATGAAAAATATCTTAAGCACAAAAGTGTGTGATTGTATTGAAAGGGAGTGGAAAAGTGCCTCAGTTTGTGGATAGTCCTGTATTCCCTTAAAAGTCTCAAGGAGAGAAATCAAGTTCACTCTCAATCCCTAGTGCAACTAAGATGGCTATTGAACAAAAATAAGTAAAAATTAGTCAAGGAGATGCTCCTACAAAACCATTTTGTCATGTACCTTCCTTTTTTTTTCTTTACAGTGTGCTGGGTAAACTTTTTAACGTGACCGGTGACGCTAGCACAACACGTCCTCCTGTACCACGTGGGCTGGGGGGAGACAGGACCTCATGACCTCGTGCTTTACCACAGGAAGCTCTCACCAATCGAGCCACGCCCCCAACCCTGTCATGTCCCTTCCTAAATGACAAGGGCAAAAAGAGAATTTCATTGATAACCTATTTGATTCCCATAGATTATTAATTATCAGGACATTAACAATCAATTAATTAATTCTTATTGGTGGACTTGATGGAGTACATTATTTCTCATTTGGCGCCACATTTATTTATTTTCCCTCCTAAAAGGGCTCGATTATAACTTCAAATATCTTGGAGGGAATCAAAGGTATTATAAAAAGAGCACTAGGGGAAGAAATTGAGGCATCGATATTCTGGATTTCATTGTTCTTTGGCCTTTAGCTTGCGAGTTAAGGAGGAGTTGAGCAGTTTCAGTGGGGGAAACTCTACCACCCTAGTCTGCAAAGATAACAAATTCGTGAAGTCTCTCTCTGAGAGACGAATTTGGGGGATTGACCGACATTTCTATGGTTGATCACAGTGTGCTAAGAAACAAGAACTTTCAAAGGTTCAACATCCAAATCCAATTACCGAAATAGAAAGACTCACTATGAACGGTGTTCATATCACCTTGGGCTGATCTAAATAGCCCTATCAAAGCATATATATTGGAGCGATCAGCTATTTGGCATCGTGTGAGCCAATAATCCGACCCAACCAGTTCAAAAATTGTTGTTGCATCATCTGCTAATTATCGAGTTGGATATTGCTGTCAAAACATATTAAGCAACCAGCAATAATTAGAAATTGCGATCCAAACCAATTTATGAGATCATTGTTGCATCATCAACTAATTATCGGGTTGTAATATTGAAGCATCTTATCTTGTCAATTCATCCTTCTCGCCCCTTCAGGAGATAACAATCAATTAGATTGCTGCATCGGGGAAGGAATGATCAAGCAGTGCAGTTCATAGAGGGTCAAATTTCAGGCCTGAGAGATCATCAAGATCGTCTTTTGGAGACAGTTCATGGGAGAGCAATTGATGCAACATATACTCCAAGGAGTCATGAGCTCGGCACTTGAGCTACACACAAACAATCACCGTGGGGCCACTACCATTGCAATCTGCTATCAAATTCCCTAAAGGTGGATACCGAGCGTGACAAAGGTTTGAAGACACAAAAGATATCCCAGCCTTGGTTTTCAGATTGAGCTCCCTTCAATACAACATTTCAAGATTACCTTCATGCTTCCCAATGTGAAAATATCGTTTGTAGAGCACGGTGCAAATATTTTCAGACCACAAGCTGTTTGTATCCAATTTTCAGTTTGAAATAAAAATTCAATGTTGTGCTAATGTTGTTCTTTCAAGTATTTGTTCAATTTCCTTGAAGCATTTGTTACATTTCATTGCAAAATCATACAAGGGATAATTCAGTGGTATTAGAGCTTTGACCCTGCGAGCCTGCTAGGTTAAGGATTTATGTGAGGAAGAAGCTGCATACATCACATACTAGAGAAGAAGGTAGCGAGCACAATTATTCAGTTCCAATTTTGAAGGTACAATGGGTAACAAACATCTGCAAAAAGATCCAAGTTTTTTGGCAAAGCTAAGTGATTTAGCAAGAGGACAGCAAGAAATAGTGGAAGCAATAACTCAACTGGCAAAATCTATGAACAACAAGAATCATGGCGCCAATAATGGGGGCAACAACAGGCATGGCAACAAGTCAATCAACGGAAGGACTCACAACCAGCGCACGCCTACAACTAGTTTGAGGCCCATGATGCCCACCTTCCCACCTAGAGTTGAGCATCACGAGAGTCATGCTCCCACATTGATCGAGCTACAAGGGCAGTTCAGACAGGATTCGTTAGATGTGGGGTTATAATTGGATATGTCCCTCAAGGACGACATGGATCTCAGGATGAAGCATTTTCCCTCCAAGGGTAATATAGACTACGATAACAATTTGAGGAGGAATACTAGCAAGCTTAGTCTACCCTCCTTTGATGGATCAGGGAGGACTCCAGCACGAGCATGGGTAAAGAAGGTCGACACATACTTTTAGCCTAACCTCATGCCAGAAGATGAAGCAATCAAATTTACATCGCTACATCTCGATGGGATTGCTCATGAGTGGTGCGTCACGACATGATCACCATAGGACATGATCAAATCACCTCATACATATATTTCATAGAGAGACTTATCGAAAAGTTTGACAAGAAGGATCCAGAACTTCACTTCAAGGAATTAGGGTAGATGAAGCAATGGGGATTGGTTGACAGCTACATTGCCAAATTTTAGAGACTCTTAGTAATGATGACAAACATATCAAAGAGGAGGTTAATCACTCTATTCATGGACGGAATGATGGATCTGTTGAGAGGATGGGTCAAGGCCATTGGCCCAATCTCACTCCAGGAAGCAATCAAGAAAGCTCGAAACATGGCCTCTACTACTTTAAAGAGTCAACCCCCATCTAAGGCACCCATTCCACCAAAGGACAAAAGTAAGAAACCCTCTCGGAAGGAATGGCCTTGGAGGAACCAATTGGATGAAGCAACTAGACAAGACTTGCGAAGGAAGAAGTTATGTTTTAGCTGCAAGGAATCCTGGGAACCAAGACATAGATGCCCTGGTAAGAGGTAGATTCACTACATTGAGGTCATATGAGATGGTGAGGACCACGCTAACAACAAATCCGAGGAGTCAAACAAGGAGTCGCCTCATGTGGAGAAGACAACACTCGTGGAGAAGGGTGGGACCATTGCTACTCTATCCAGTACGCCGCGATATAACATCTTTTGGGTGCAAGGTGTATTACAAGAGCAATGAGTCATTATCATGCTCGATAGCAAGGCCACTTACAAATTCATTGATGTTTCTTTGGTTGCCAAGAGAAGGTCACAGACAGTAGAAAATGAAGGATTTGACCTGAAGGTAGCTAGCGGCCATCAGCTGCCTTGCACTCACATGGTTCCCCAGTTGAGCATCACCCTAGGTAACTACACGACTACCAATGAATTTTATGTGGTGGCATTAGAAGACACATATGTTATTTTGTGCATTCAATGGATGGAGTGCCTTGACAAATACTCCCAAAGTTTCAAGAGGCTGGAGTTTACATTCAAGGTGGATGGGAAGAAGGTGATTTTGAGAGGTATGTCTAATGGAGGACCTAGAGTTTTTTCGATGAAACGCATGGAGGCAATCTTCAAACACGATGAAGTGGCATAAGCAATTTAGTGTTCGGTCTCTTCTAAGCCATTGGACAGACAACTTGAGCAGTATCACGATGACGAGCTTCACTTAGTGTTGGATATACATAGTTTGGTTTTTCAGTGACATTCCCCCTGGGAAATTGCCTAATAGAGGGTGCCAAGCTGGTCATCACTACTACTTACAGGCATTCCACGAAGTTCAAAGATGAAATTGAAAAGGCAATCAAGAAGCTATTGGATACGAGATACATCAGGCCTAGTTCAATTCCTTTTGCATCATCAGTTGTGTTGGTGAAGAAGGATGGGACTCTCATGATGTGTATTAACTATTGGGCTCTAACAAGAAGACGATAAAGAACGGATATCCAATCCCACAGATCGATGACTTGTTGGATGAGCTACATGGGGTCGTCTTCTTCTCAATAATAGATGTTATCATTAGATTCAAGTGTGGGAACGGGATGTACATAAGCCAACATTTCAAGTGCCATAATAGGCACTACGAGTTCTTGGTCATGCCATTTAAGTTGACTAATGCATCCGCCACATTCTAGTCATGCATGATCCACATCTTCAACAAGTAGCTGAGGAAATTCTTGTTTTCTTGTTGATGTTCTTTGATAACATATTCATATACATCAAGACATGAGAGGGCCGTCTAAGGCATTTGGACGTGGTATTGGGGATAACGGAAGCACAATCTTTGTGTGGGTAGGCTTTTAAGTGTAAGCTTGGCATGATAGAGATTCTATACTTGGGGCACATCATCAGCACACGAGGAGTATAGGGGCGCTATGAGAAGATCCAAGCAATCCTCGATTGGCCACCACCAAGGGTACTCGCGGAGTTGCAAGGATTCTTTGGCCTATGTAGCTACTACAGGAAATTTGTGAAAGAGTTCTCACAGCTAGGAGCCTCGTTAACTGACCTCACTAAGAAGGGAGGATTCAAATGGATAGAGGAGGCGCGACAAGCATTCGATAAGTTGAAGGAGACTATGAGAACTTGTCTGGTTCTTGCCTTACCAGATTTCACTCAGCCATTAGTACTTGAATGTGATGCATCGAGGGAGGCATTAGAATAGTCTTGATGCAGAATCTTCAACCCATTGCCTATGACAGTAGGAAGCTTAAGGATTTCAAGAGGTTGTACTCTATCTACGATAAGGAGAGGCTTGAGATCATGCACGTCTTGGAAAAATTCGAACAACATTTGGTTGGCAGGAGGTTCGTGGTTAGGACCAATCATAACAATTTGAGATACTTCTTGGAATAGAAGGACCTAAATGAAAGGCAGTGGAAATGGGTAGGCAAAATACAAGCATATAACTTTGATATTGAGTATATAAGGGAAAGAAGAGAGTGGTCATCGATGCTTTAACTAGGAAACCTTCCATATGCTCCTTGTTAGAAGATTCAGCAGATTGGAAGGCTAACATGTTGGTTGAATACTCCAAGAACACTTTTGCCTGCGAGTTGATGGATGGCCAAATTCATGATGGCAGGTACAAGGTAGTAGATGATATCATTTACTACAAGAATAGGATTTTCTTTGTTCCTAAGTCTAAACTCGAGATCCTGAAGGCAGTTCACGAGTCACCACTGGTTGGACATCCAGGGTACTTCAAGACATAGACAGATCCGAGAAAGATTTTCTTGGAAGGGCCTCAAAGATGATGTTTTGTGTTTTGTCCAAGAGTGTACTACGTGCCAACAGAACAAATCAGAGCATACGTTTCCTAAGGGGTAGCTACAGCCCTTACCTATTCCAGAGAAAAAGTGGGAGAGAATCTCAACGGATTTTATCACAGGACTTCCTAAGGTACAGGGCAAGGATTGCATCTTTGAGGTGGTTGAACAATTGACCAACTATGCACACTTCTTCGCCATCTCAACTAAGTATAAGCCAGCACAGATTGCAGATTTATTCTTCTGAGAGGTTTTAAGGTTGCACAGGCTTCCGAAGAACATTGTCAGCAAAAGAGATAGTAGATTCATCAGTGCCTTCTAGACAGATCTTTTCAAGTTGGCAGGCATCAAGCTAACCTCGAGTACCAACTACCACCCACATACTAACAAGCAGAGAGAGGTTGTGGATAAGCGGGTTGAGGGTTATCTACGTAATTATGTAGCAGCGTAAAAAAAGACATGGATCAGATGGTTCCACCTAGTTGAGTATTGATACAATACCAACTATCACATGTCTATTGGGATTTAACCCTACAAGGCACTTTATGGATATGAGGCTACTTCATTTGTGGACATGGTATTCGAGGATAGTAAAGCACCCAAGGCTAAGGGTGGATACAAGAATACCAAGACATCCTTAAGTCCCTTAAAGATAACTTACAGCACGCCTAGAATCAATAGAAGATTTATTTGGATAGGCACAAGATTGAGCACAATTTTGAGGCAGGACACATGGTTTACCTTCGCCTACAACCTTACAAATAGCAAAGCAGTGGAGAGAAATTGAAGCCTCAATTCTACAATCCATATAGGGTGATTAGGTGAATAGGTGAGGTGGCATATGAGTTGGAGCTACCAAAGAGTAGCATAATACATAATGTGTTTCATGTTTCTTGCCTCAGAGCACTTGAACAATGAGTCACCCCTTTAGTGGAACTTACGCCTCCCAATGAAGGCAGCCTAGTGTTGGTTCCTGAGGAGATTGTGGACATCAGGGAGAGGAAGTTGAGGAGCCAAACTATCAAAGAATATCTCATCAAGTGGAAGGATTTACCAGCCGAAGATGCTGCATGGGAGAATTAGCAGATCTTAGAGCATCCTAATCTGAAATTTCTTATGGGCAAGCAATTTTGGGAAGGGGGGACTGTCATGTCCCTTCCTAAATGACAAGGCCAAAAAGAGAATTTCATTAATAACCTATTTGATTCTTATAGGTCATTAATTATCATAAGGGATTAACAATTAATTAATTCTTATAGGAGGGCCCAATGGATTTTATTCTTTATCATTTGGGACCACATTTATTTATTTTCCCTCCTAAAAGGGCCCGATTTGAAATTCAAATATCTTGGAGTGAAGACACTGGGAGGCACTATAAAAAGAGCTCTAGGGGAAGCAATTGAGGCTTCGACTTTCTGGATTTCACTGTTCTTTGACCTTTAGCCTGAGAGCTAAGGAGGAATCAAGCAGTTTGTGTGAGCCAATAATTGAACCCGACAAGTTAAGAAATCGTCACTGCATCATCAGCTGATTATTGGGTTGGATGTTGCTGTCAAAACATATTGAGCGACCCGCAATAATTGGAGATTGCAATCTGAACCAATTCAGAAGATCATCATTGCATCATCAACTGATTATCGGGTCGAAATATTGAAGCACCTTATCTTGCCAATTCATCCTTCTAGTGCCTTCAAGAGATAACAATCAATTTGATTGCTGCATCAAGGAAGGAATGATCAAGCAGCATAGTTTACAGAGGGTCAAATTGCGAGCCTGAGAGATCATCAAGGTCGTCCCTTGGAGACAGTTTGTGGGAGAGCAGTTGATGCAACATATACACCGAGGAGAAGTGAGCTCGGCACTTGGCTACACACGAACAATCACCACAGGGCCACTACCATTGCAATCTGCTATCAAATTGCCTAAAGGTGGATACCTGTTGTGACGTTTTCACACCATCGCCCCATTACAAATGGGGACCCCCTCTTTCGCAAGCAGTAGGAGTAGTGGTCTTAGGTAGTCTTAGTTGGCGACAGTTTTCGAGCCCCTTGGTCCGGCAAGTAAAGTTCGAGAGTTGGTTTTGGGCAATTTTGGCC
>MU227452.1:2212250-2226252 GCA_018584345.1 Thuja plicata | reverse complement strand
GTCCATTTGCTAGTCTTTCCATTCCATAGGAGTAGTAGTAAGGCAGTGAGTAGCTTGATAGTGGAAGTTAGATGAGTGGAGTTGGAAGTGAAATTAAGGAGATAGACCCGTTGAATATACATTGAAAAGCTAAGTCCCATCACCATCATAGCAAGAATCCGATGTCCTTGAATGAACAACGTAAGCCCGCCGACGTGATTACCAGCAAATCACATCATTGTAACTGAGTTAGGATCCACAGGTAAAGAACCTTGGAGTGTTTCCTCACGTCCTTTGTGAGTATATGCTTTTCAAGAGAGGGTTGAGTGTTTGATACCCTGTATCAAGCGTTTAATCCTATATGTTATGTAGTGGTACAAAACTCACATCAACAATACCAAGCATGACAAAGGTTTGAAGACAGAAGATATCGCAGGCTTGGTTTTCAGATCGACACGCTTCCTGACACGGAAATATCATTTGTAGAGCACAATGCAAATATTTTCAGGCCACAACCTGTTTGTATCCATTATTCAGTTTGAAATAAAAGTTCAATCTTGTGCTGATGTTGTTCTTTGAGGTATTTGTTTAATTTCCTTGAAGCATTAGTCATAGAAGGGATATTTCACATTTCAAGTTTGTGCTTCAAACAGGTTGAAGTTATCCCTTTCTAGCAACTATGTTGTTCCCTTTAAATTGGAAGGAAGGACTTCAAATGTAGATGATGAGATAGATTATTTTCTAATTCTATTTAACAGATTTTTTCCCATTGGAGAAGCTTTATGAGATTTGACCTCCAAAACAAAGGGTGGTTTATTAGAGTTTTTTAGCACACCATTTAAATCAGTCAAAACAATAAGTTCTCAAGGATGACTTGTGGTTTTGAAAAATTTTAATTTTCCTAAAACTGTGGCATTTGGTATTCCATCCATCATGTTGTAATCTAACATCAATCCTAGTATTGTTAAAGCCAAACATTCCTATTCATTTTACAGCAAGTGAAACTTTGATGGTCAGACGAGATAAATAAGCAACTTCGCTTTGATCTTGAAAAAATCTACAGCTCAAGCATTTTTGCCTTTGGGAAGAGGTTCTTATAAAGAACTAAAGCCTTGGTTAGCACAAAGTAGTCAGATTATATGAAGCACCAAGATGATTAGAAATGTGAAAATGTAACTACTGTTTGTCACTTAAAATCTGTCCTCTTGTAATAAAGGGTAGATTGGAATATGACATAAGAAAAAAATTCAAAGAGGAAACCAACAGGACATACCTGACTAATACATTACCAAGGAAGCCACTAAACGATCACTAGATCTTTAATGGGAGACAAATTTAGAGAAAGCATTACTTCTAACTAAGTAGATATGATTTATAATGGGTTGTGTTGAATTCCAGAAGTGATACTAAAGCTAAAAATTTGTGCAAGTCAATGACACAACGAGTTTTGATCCAAAATGGATAGAAATAGTGTGACACAAACTAGAAAATTGGATGTCTATGATGAATCAAGTGCCATGTGGGGTGATTGTTCAGTTTCAGAACCAGATTCAACAGGAAAGACATAGCTTATGGTTTCCAAATTTCCTAGCATACCTAGATGACAATTACAATTTTAACCCGACAATGATTAAAAACATGCTAAGAATTGGAAGTCGGGCACCAAAATACATTGAATACATCTGAGACAGATTCGCAAAGTTTTGTTGTGTGCCATGATCCATGTTCTTGCAGGCAGGTCCGACAAGAGATGGGGGATTGTGAACTCCAAGATTACTGATTACAAAAAAGTCGGGATCTACAGGCCACAGCCAAGCAAGTTCTCTATTTAAGTACAAGGTGAGGTTGACAGGCAGAATAAAAACCTTACAGGGGCATCACATTTTTTATAATTTTATTGCTTTCAATTTTTGACTACTTATTAATAAATCCTTTCAATCACTGACAATAAATTTACTGAGAACCTAATCCACGAGTACAAAATTGACAAGAAAAAGACATAAAAGTCAGGTACACTAGTTCAGACACGTGGCAGTTTCTTTCCATCAAGCAAGCCTACAAAAACTTGCCAAAGTTGTGTTGTAAATTCAGTGTGTCTCAACAAGAAACAAGTTCTTGCGGGTCTCACCAAGTTTGTAAACTAAGGGAATTGCAAAATATCAATGAGAAATATATGAAAAAAGTAGTAAATAATGCTTTTATTCTAAGTTGCAGGGTTCGGCCCCTGGTACCAGTCCAGTTTGAACCCAGAACCAGTACAGGTCTGGTACGCCTGCAGGCTCAGCCAGTCAATCAAACCATGGGAAAGATTAGTTTTACTTTTATAGAGAAATATACGCTATGATGATATGATCATGATGCTATGATTACAAGCTTATGGCGTTTTTGTTGTTTGTATGATACTATGTGACAATCTAATCTTAATTCGTGCTTATAGGCTGCAAACACACATATAATTTTTACATTGTTTTTATACTAACCCAAAAACCTTTAGTACAATGCTAGCTAGTACAGGGAGGACCCGTCACAAAACCAGCACCCTCATCCCAATCACGGAATGCTATTTGTAGGACTGATGACTATCAATTAAGACACGATTATCAGTCTAGCCATTCATAACTACCATTTGAAATACACTGCCTAAGATGACAATTACAAAAACATTTATAAATGTAATACAAATGGCCCACAGATTATGTGTGTTATTACTATTTATTTTAGAGTTTCATCTTTTTGCTGCATCTCAAAAACCTTAAAGAGTCTCCGTGGGCATTAAAAGAAGTAGAATTTCATTTCATTTTGATGTAATGATAGTTGTCTGATTTATGATTTTGAGTAGCCATCCTCTAACTATCACAAAAATCAAGGAAATTTTGTTGCCATCCCACAAAAATGCTTCCCATCATCTGTTCCTCCCTGCATTGGTGGAAACTTATAGAAACAATGATAAAAGAATAGGACATACATACATCATCTAGGGAATAACTGCTACACTCAATTGCAGAGTTCTAATTGGTAAACAATATTATTTCCATTAAGGGAAAAGGTACTTTCATATGGTTCATAGAAAACAATTTGCAAAGGAATTTAAAGATATATTATCTCTCCAATGCAAATCTTAAAACTCAGGGCATGATGCTTGTGGATAAGGGTCAATGCAAAGTATTATTTCATTAGGAAGTCGTCTCAGTCTTAGGTGTTGGAGAGGCTGCTACTTGAAGTTCACAAAGGAATTCAATTCACTTTCAGAATGTATAAAAAATCTTTGGAGGGTATCCCAGATATGTTATCTAATCTGAATTTTGCATACATCACAGGGATACTCAGTAAGATCTTTGGAACATTTGTAAAAGTTAACTGATCAACCAATGCCCTTTCAAAGGGGTGTGAGGTCACTCACCATGGCAAGACAAGTATAGGTCAACAGAAGAATAAAAGGGAGTAAATTGTGAGAACTTCAATGAGAGCTTAACAAACTAGTCAAGCAACATTCTACTTAGTGATGTGAGTAAAAGACCATTTGAGCCATTTTGAAACGAATCCCATAACATTTTAACAGAACACATCAAATCAATACTATCAATTTAATTGAAGCCAGCAGGAATCTTGAATATGTATCACAAATATACAAACTAGAATTCAGACAACCAAATGTTATGAAAAGAAGCCTTCAAACAATGCAATATCCATTAATTGAATCTCCAATATACAACTATTTCATACACATTACAATATATCTTGAACAGCATGGAAAAAGGAGCTGTTGAGATAATCTTTCTTACTACAATCCTTTCAAACTTAAGGATCTTAACAGATAATCGCAGGTCTCAATAAAATCTTTATTGCTACATTTGAGGAGTAGAATCACCAAAAAATGACAGTAAACCTAAAATTAGAAAACAAAAGTCGAAGTTAGGATACTGAGATGGATTACACAAATGCATAGGAACACACTACCAAACAATAGAATCTAGGGAAAGGGTTATTGATTGAAAAGAAGAGCCTTTTCAAGGAGGAACACTTGATAAGTATGCACTCCTCATCAATTAAATGATATAAATTATTTCTAGAGGAACAAACTGAAAATATGGGAATGCTCCACAAAGCGGTTGTATGTCCTATCAAAAAAAAAGAACATAAAGTTGGAGGTTGAGGTGAAGTTTGGTTGGCAAGCAGCGGGAATCTGGTCTTAACGCTTTCCGTGGTTTTCACATTCAGATGATGATTTCCTGTGTTGCATGCATCACCATAACTATCTCCTTGCACACTAATTCTATATTACTGAGAGAGAGGTCACAAAAGAATCTTTGAGAATGAATTTTACTTCAGTTAACAGGGTGATAAATCCTCCCATCAAAGTCAGCTGACATGTCCATGCATTTTTCAAACCCTATTCTTATTCCTACCATGAAGTCATCCACCTCCACGTCCAAAGAGGCTTGATCTTTGATGAACCTCAATCCAAAATATAATAAGGCACATGGACAAGGTATGAGGTATCCTTGGTCATAGCATTCATTTTACCCTATATTCTTCAGCAACCTAGGTCTTTCTCTTGAAGCTCCCACTCATAGTAATTGCATCAAACCACATGTGAAATCCAGCTCTATTGACCTCATTGCTGGAAGCCTGCATTCAGAAACCTAGAAATTTCTCACCATGCACAAGGAAACCTTTACAGCACTTGACCACAATCTTTGGCTCTTCTATTGTGTCAAGGGTCATTTGATGATAAATGTTTATCAAACAAAAACAACCTCCAAATTCTATAATTGACTTTTTCAAATTTCCAAATTGACTGCAAAGAATTGATAGTATATTTGTAATGATTGTCCAGGCAAGCTTTCATGTTATCCCTGTAATGTCCCGATGCCAATTTGGTATCAAAGACTTCCAAACACTTCCCACATATGGCAGTGGTACTTGACCAAGCCCTTCCAATAAGCATCGTACGGTAGGTATGTATTTACTATGCAACCAAGAACATGTGTGGAGATATGTTTCACCGTACGGTAAAGTACCGTATGGAGCTAGATATGTTTCACCGTAAAGAACTGGCTTTACTCGTACGAAGGTCGGTTCCACCCGTATAGTACAACTTCCTCCCCATACGCCGACAACGATAACTGTCTACCCGTACAGCCCCTCTGATACGTGTGGTCCCTCTTTGACCCTTCATCCATACAGTCAAAATGTTTGTAAGGTGTCAATAATAACACTCTTGTTGGGACAGTGCACGCACGGAACAGACAAATCCTCCTTCTGATTATCTCTCAAAATAACGAATATTTTGCTTAATCAATATAAGGAAGATGCAAAGACAAACATTCTCACAAAGCATATGAATTGCAGTACCCTGGATAAATATTATAAATTTGTTTTCAAATGAAAGTTCACAAGCTTCGGACGTACAGGCAGAATAGGATGAGGAGTTACTCCCACCGAAACTGTGAATGCCAGAATAGGGAGGATCTCGCACCTCCAAAATGGCAATAATATTGAACTCCAATTGGAACTCACAAATACAAAGGAAACATAAAATTCACCATGTCTACAACAATGCCAAACTCGGCCATATAAATGGGCTCCGGGAAGTTCCCCGAAGGGTTACAAATGGGTCGACATGACCTATTATGCTATAACTAATAAATAAAAAACAGGCCCGTAAGATATTATTTTAATTTCAAGACCACTCAAATAATTAAATTAATCTGAGTTATTTAATTATTTTGGGGACATTACAGTCCTCCTGTCCCAAGAATTGCTTGCCCTCAAGAAATTGCAGGCTCGAATGCTCTAAGATTTGTTCGCTTCCCCATGTGGCATCTTCAATCGGCAGGTCCTTCCACCGAACTAGGTACTCCCTGATGGTGCGTGACCTCAACTTCCTTTCTCTAACATCGATGATCTCTACTGGCTCCAGAATAAGTTTTCCTTCGTCAATCGGTGGAAGTTCCTTGAAAACCGTGACACGCTGACCGTCAACCTTCTTGAGGCATAAAATATGAAAGACATGAATTCGACTCCCTTCTGGAAGTTCCAACTCGTAGACAACTTCTCCCACTCTCCATACCCCCCTGTAGGGCCCATAGAATCGAGGCTTCAACTTCTCAGCTCCACTTTTCTTCAAGGAAGACTGTCTATACAGCTGTAGTCAAAGGTATACCATATCTCCGACCTCAAAACTCCGTTCAATCCTGTGCCTATCAGCATACATCTTCTGTTGATTCTGAGCCATCTAGAGGTTATCCTTGAGAGACCGAAGGATATCCAAACTCTCTTGCAACCAGTCCTTGGCCCTCGGTGCACAACTGTCGCCTAACGCCAGATCCACAAATGACGAAGGTTGATAACCATAAAGTGCCTTGAATGGTGACATAGCTATTGACATGTAATAGGTGGTCTTGTAACAATGCTCTCCTAAATCAAGCCAATGGATCCACGCTTTTTGTTGTGTTGAAACCTAGTTCCTCAGGTAGCCCTCCAACCACTTGTTCACAATCTTCGTCTGACCATCCGTTTGTGGGTGGTAACTCATGCTCGGTGACACTCCGTACTTGCCAAGTGAAAAAGTTCCATCCAGAGAATGCTAAGGAAGCGGCTATCCCTGTCGCTAACTATGTTTCGTGGAAGGCCATGCAAGTGAAACACCTCTCAGAAAAACAACTAGGCCACCTGAACTGCCTAAAATCCTGCGAGAATGGCGAAGAAATGGGCATATTTGGTCAATCGGTCCACCACGACATAAATGCAATCCTTCCCCTGCACCTTGGGAAGTCCAATGATGAAATCCATCGAGATGCTTTCCCATTTCTCATCGGGTATTGGCAAGGCTGAAGTAGCCCAGCATGCAGTCTATGCTCGGATTAGTTTTGTTGGCAAGTAGCACATTCCCTCACGTACTGCAGTACATCATCTTTGAGGCCCTTCCAAGCGAACCTCTCCCGAATTTGTGTATGTCTTGAGGTACCCTAGGTGTCCTGCCAAAGGTGAGTTGTGAACTCCCCTCAAAATCCTCTCCATCTTTGATTTGGGTAGCAAATAGATTTTTTCCTTGTAGTAGATGATGTCGTCAACCACCTTGTACCTATCATTCTATATCTGGCCATCCATCAATTGGCACACAAAAGTATTTTTGGAGTACTCAACCAACAAATGGGCCTTCCAACCCGCCAAAATATGTGACAGTGAACATATGGCAAGTCTTCTTGATAGGGCATCGACCACCACATTATTCTTCCCCTTCACGTACTCAATGTCAAAATCGTATGCTTGGATTTTGCTCACACATTTTTGTTGTCACCTGTTCAAGTCCTACTCCAGAAAATATCTCAGACTGTTGTGGTCTGTCGGCACAACAAATTTTTCTCCAACGAGGTATTGTCGAAACTTGGCCAGTGCGTGCATGATGACAAGCATCTCCTTGTCATAGATTGAGTACAGTCATTCAGCTCCCAAAAGCTTATGACTCTCAAACGCGATGGGGTGATGATCTTGCATTAATACCAATTCAATGCCTTCTCCCGATGCATCGCAATCCAAGACGAATGGTCGTGTGAAGTTTGGTAGTGCCAGTACCGGACACGTACTCATGACTTCTTTCAATCTGTCGAAGGCTTGGTGTGCCTACAAATCCCAATGGAAAGCTCCCCTCTTCGTCAAGTCAATCAGTGGTGTTCCTAGCTGTGAAAATTCTTGCACAAATCTTCTGTAATAATTGCACAGTCTGAAAAACCCACGCAGCTCTGTGAGTGTCCTAGGTGGGGGCTAGTCAATGATTGCCTGAATCTTCTCCTGATGCACCTGAACCCCTTGAGCACTGATGACGTGGCCCAAGTACAAAATATCAGTCATCCCAAATTCACATTTGGATCTCTTTGAGAACAGCGAGTATGACTCCATGATTTCAAATACCTTGTCCAAATGTCTCAAATGTTCCTCCCACGTCTTGCTGTAAATGAGTATGTCATCAAAGAATACCAGCAAAAACTTACGCAGCTGCTTGTTGATGTGGTTCACGCATGATTGGAAAGTGGTTGGAGCATTGGTCAACCCAAATGGCATGACCAAGAACTCATAGTGTCCATAGTGGCAACGGAATGCTATCTTCTGGACATCTTGTTCCCTCATGCGGATCTGGTGGTAGCCGAAGCGAAGATCAATCTTGGAGAAGTAAATCGCTCCATGTAGTTTATCCAACAGCTCACCGATCTTGGGTATGCAGTATCTATTCTTGATGGTCTTCTTGTTCAACGCCCGGTAGTCGACGCACATCCTGAGAGTTCCATCCTTCTTTACCAACACAACCGAAGATGCAAAGGGATTAGAGTTGGGTCTGATCCATCGTTTTTCAAGGAGTTCCTGTATCGTCTTTTCTATCTCTTCTTTGAACTTCTTCGGATGGCGATAGGGTGCAGTGATAACAGGCTTGGCTCCCTCCTCCAGCTTGATGGTGTGCTCAAAATCTCTATGCAGGGGTATACCAAGTGGAATATCTGCAAACACCAAACTATGCCTACTCAACACTGCCTAAAGCTCATCATCATGGTAGTAGAATTGTGGCCCACTCAAAGGTTTGGTCGAAACCAAACATTGTGCTAGTGTCTAAAAATTGCTTCCATCCATTTTGCCGAAATCTCCCTGAGACCTCCATTTGACATTCCTCTCAATACCACCTTCGTGTCATCTACTTCGAATGAGAACTCCATCCTCTTGAAACTATGTGTACTGATCGAGGGTCTCCATCCATTGAATACCTACTATGACATATGTATCATCAAGATCTACTACAAAGAAATCATCCGTCACCATGTAGTTTCCCATGGTAATACTCAGTTGCGGAACCAGATGAGTACGTGATAGTAGACTTCCTCCCGCTACCTTGACTTCAAACCGCTCATGCTCCTTTGTACGCACACCCCTCCGAGTGACGAGTGATGAGTTAATGAAGTTGAGAGTGGCTTCGTTGTCCAGCATGACTAGGACCCATTGTCCCTGGAGCGTACCACAAACCCGAAACACATTGTACCTTGGACTGCCAGCCAGTGCTGCAATGACACCCCATCTCCATACCAATGTAGCAATTTTCTCTCCTTTTGCCTCCTCTTTATCCTGTGGCTTGGATTCTTCATTTTCTTCCTCACTATCAGATGCCACTTCAATGTAATGGATCTTTCATTTGCCTGAGCATTAGTGACTTGGTTCCCGCGACTCCTTGCATGTATAAAAAAGATTTCTCCTCCTGAGTTCTTGCCTTGTTGCCTCATCCAATGATGGTTTCTTCGGGTATAATTTGCTATCTTTCTCCTTCAGTGCGAGGGGTGGTTTGGGATGCGTGTAACTCTTGGAAGAAGAAGATGATGTAGTCATGTCACAGGCCTTCTTAATCGCTTGGGTGCGTGTGCTAGGGTTGAACCCTTTGACCCAACCTTTCAAGGGTTCGATCAACCCATCCATGAACAATACAACCAGTCTCCTCTCCGAGATGTTTGTAACCAACATGGACAGCCTCTGAAATTCTATGATGTAACTGTCCACTGGTCCTGACTGCTTCAGTTGAGCCAACTCCTTGAAGTTGAGCCCTGGATCCTTTCCGTCAAAGCGATCTATAAGTCTCTCTATGAAATCAACATACGAGGTTACTCGATCGTGACCAAGGGTGACTATCCCATGGTGCCACCATTCATGAGCAATTCCCTCCAGGTGAAGTGCTGCAAATTTGATTGCCTCGTCCTCCAGGGTCGGGTTGAGCTGGAAGTAGGTGTCATCTTTCTGTATCCATGCTCGTGTTCATGTTGTCCCAGACCCATCAAAGGATTATAGGTTTAGCTTGCCAATCTTCCGTTTGATGTCATCGTTGTAATAGCCACAACCCCTGTTGTCCGAATATTTTATTCGCAGATCTGCATAATCCTTGAAGGATATATCTCCCATCAAGGTCAACATCCCTCCAATCTTGTCTCAGTTGCTCTTGCATCTTCTGGAAAGTGGGCTCTCGATCTCTGCAAGGTGCTTTTGTACTTTGGGGAAATGTCAACATCATCGATCGAGAATGTGAGCGTTGTGTTTGCCCTTCCAGTGACCGAACTTTCGCCATGTCCATTATGATCTCCATTTGTTCTACCTTCTGCCAATCATCACAATGTCTCCTCCATGAGATGTTGTCGTTGTTCCTCTCTAACCATGGCTTCGTTTAGCTAAGCTTGGCTTCTGGTTAACTCCCTTAACAATGTTGTGATTTCAGCATAACAGCACCTCCTTTTGGTATATACTATGAGCTTGGTCCGCATCCACTACCCGACAGGTTGGCAGAATCACTCGCTCTGATACCACTGTAATGTCCCGATGCCAATTTGGTATAAAAGACTTCCAAATACTTCCCACGTACGACAGTGGTACCCGACCAAGCCCTTCCAATAAGCACCGTACGGTAGGTATGTAATTATTGTGCAACCAAGAACATGTGTGGAGATATGTTTCACCATACGGTAAAGTACCGTACGAAGCTAGATATGTTTCACCATACGGTAAAGTGTCATACAGAACTTGCTTTACCCGTATGGAGGTAGGTTCCACTCCTACAGTACAACTTCCTCCCCGTACGCTGACAGTGATTACTGCCTACCCATACGGCCCCTCTTGACATGTGCAGTCCCTCTTTGACCCTTTGTCCATATAGTCAAAATGCTTGTATGGTGCACACGGAATAGACAAATCCTCCTTCCAATTATATCTCTCAAAATAACGAATATTTTTCTTAATCAATATAAGGAAGATGCAAAGACAAACGTTCTCACAAAGCATATGAATAGCAGTGCACTGCATAAATATTATAAATTTGTCTTCAAATGAAAGTTCACAAGCTTCGGACGTACAAGCAGAATAGGGTGAGGAGTTACTCCTACCGAAACTGCAAATGCCAGAATAAGGAAGATCTCGCACCTCCGAAACGGCAATAATACTTAACTCCAACTGGAATTTGCAAATACAAAAGGAAACATAAAATTCACCATGTCTACAACAATGCCGAACTCGGCCATATAAATGGGCTCCGAGAAGTTTCCCGAAGGGTTACAAACAGGTCGACACGACCTATTATGCTATAACTAATAAATAAAAAACGGGCCCATAAGATATTATTTTAATTTTGGGGTCACTTAAAAAAAAATTGAGTTATTTAATTATTTTGGGGACATAACAATCCCCCTCAAAGATAGCTCATCTCACTTCGTGGTCATGATAGCTCTTATTTGGCATCGAGATCCTTCTGCTCAAGAGCATCTTTGATAGATTGAAGCTTGGCATTAAGCTCTTCAATATTTTTTATTTTTCGTGTTCTTCCTTCACTTTGCTATGGTGTAATGTCCCCATTTGAAAAGGTTTGAAAGATAAATTAATTTCTAAAGTTTAAAAATATTATATTTATTTATTTAATATTTTTATCAAATAAATGATAAATATTGAACAATTATTTAAAACTTTAGAAGATTTTTTAATTAAATATTAATTGTACGGGAATGTAACTGAAAGCATTTTTATATAAGTCTCTTGGGAAGAGTGCAGGAGATGATTTTGGAGAATTTATTTTATTGATTTGAGAAGTCCTCTCAAACGTGTTCTCGGGAATGGATGCCTGGGAAATGCCATTTTCGATAGTGTAAAATCTATCCTAAGTGGGCTTGGAAGAATCACTCAGATTCTTCAGTTGGGCTTTCAATGGAGTTTATGGATTTCAATGGAGAAAGAATGGTAAATTGAGAGATATTGGTTGCTTCTGAAAAATTATATGGGCACAAAAAAAAGAATATTTCAGTATTATAGTATTTGGTCTTTCTAATCGTCGGACCCTTTTAATTATTTGAAATAATGGAATTTCTAGAGAAGTCGTGGGTTTTACCTTTGCCGTAAATTTCACATGGTGAAACGAACTCATTTTTTATATTGGCATAAATATCCTCTTCGGCACTTAATATTTCCTTGCGGCAAAGATTAAATGATTATGGTTAGCGGCCTTTATAGTAAAGTACATTCATTTTAATATTTGTCGTGATTGGTAAAAATGCAAGCTCTTTGTTAATATTAATATTTGTGGGGTCTTATTATATGTTTGGCGCATAGAATAATTTCATTGCCGTGAAAGACTAACGCATGGTGACAAATATTTGGTACTAAACTATAGTCTAGGATCAATATTTGAAAAACGGAGCTTTTCCATTGGTCGAGCATCTATGGCTCTTCTGTATTGAATCGTGGAGATTAGATTTACTGCAGTGCCATTTCAGTGTTTACGGCAGTGGTCGTGGTTTTCCAGTAAAGATGTCGTGTATAAGCCTTGCTGTACAAATACTCAAAATTACATAATAATTCATCTGGTTTGTGTGTGACATTATTGGGCTGTCTGAAGAATTTATGGTGCGTATGAGCAGTGTTTGGCCATGGTTGCTACATACAAATCTTTGAGATTATTGTTGAAGAAGTACATTCTTAGACTCGGACAATCTTGCTGGAGAATATTATGAATGTCAAGGAAAGTAACCGCGATGATGGAGCATGCTGTACGAAGTCAACAAAGGGCGGATTGAATGTTTCATTTTGAATCAGGAGATGATTCCACAGCAGCGCCGCCTATACTGATACCAAGTATTGTGGAGTCTTAATGTGCTCTATTATTAAGTCCAACCAGTGATGGTAGTTTCACGGGAGTCATATCCATGGCAGGCAAATGTCTATCCAGGTGCATAACTTTTTCTGAATTAATGCTCTCTGTTTAACAAAGCTCTGCTAATGTATGAAGTTGTATAAGAATGAATACACTGATTAATGATCACAATATTTTGGCATCAACTAATTACAAATTAGTAAAAACTTTTTGTTAAAGTGTTTCAAAGGCAATATGCAAACTGTTTAACAAAATGTCAGTTTGAATAAGAGAAAGGATAGGTTGAATCTGGTAAGGGATTTTACATATGGTCACCTCAAATAAACTATCACACTAGTCTTCTGTAACCTTTCTCAATTGGTGGATCTTCCAGGGCTCTGATTGGGAAAGATTCTTGGATCTGGAACCTAAGGTAGTGATCAACAACACAGTGCTTCGAATATTGCATAGCATTTAATCCATTAATTTATATCAATGTCTTCCCAAAGAAAGTTATCTTCAAATGATGTCATGATTATGGAGCCAATTGTTTCCTTGCCAATTAAACAGCTGGGACAAAGGAGAATAATGTATAGGACTTCCGCCATAAAGAAAACACTTTGGACACAAAGGACTTGTGAGACACAATCAAAAGCTTTCTGAGCTAGACAAAAGGAAGAGACCAAAACATACAAAAAAATTCGGCCAGTAAAACTTAATTTATTAAGTTTTCTACTCTAGTCATACAAAAACAACTTAGATATGTGAATACTCAAACATCAATGAGATATTACCTGTCGATCAGCAATACTAACAAATTGACCTAGCTCCCAAATATCTTTTTTCCTAGAGAATCACTGAGTAAGCATGGTAGAGTTCTTAACTGAAGTTCCATTTGTTAATAACCAAATAATCCCCCATGTATACTTGTTCCTCGATTAGTTTTTGCCCCATTCCGCCTGAGTCTGAAAAGAACACCCTTCTAATTACACACACATAGATAGATAGATATAGATATAGATACATACATACATAAATATATGATGAACCTTTCTCAAAGAAGTGGATCTACCTCCAATTTCCCATCCTACCTAAAACTAAAAGAAAATTATTACATTTGATAATTAAAAATAACAAACCACGCATTTAAACTAAAAGGCTCTGTATATCCACCTCTAGAAAACAAAGTTTCAAATTGGTTTGTCACAGGAAATTTTGGCCTGGCCTAAACTTGAGGTTATAGCAAATAAACTCTAAACCTTAGATACCGATGCGCCCTGTTTTCGCTCTGATGCGGATGCGGGTGCGCACGGATGCTGATGCTGGAACGGGTGCTGCCTGGGTGCTGTCTGGAAGCGCATCCCAGGCGCCCGGATGCCTGTGGAT
>MU227452.1:2182047-2202902 GCA_018584345.1 Thuja plicata | reverse complement strand
TGCAAACTAAAGGATCAAGGTCAAGTTGTATACCTTGGATCTAGAGTTAACATTGTAATGTGTGATTCTAGAATAGGTCAAAGAACTTGTATAAATAGATGCTCAATCAATTGTGAACATGTTGTTCGATGATGATTGTAGCCTCTGAGAGCATCTAAGGTTCAGACAAGAGAATTTATGCAGAAGCACAGACAAAGATCAAATTAGTTTTCAAGAACAAAACCAAGGGTACCGACAAGCAAGAAAAGGTATTAATCAATCACTATAGGTGATATTCATATACTATAAGCTTTAATGGATCTGTGATCAGCAATTATAGATTGCATACAGTCAGGTCATACATATTGTACACATTCTAACAAGTGTAGTACACTTAAGAAATCCTTTCAAGGAAGGTGGATTTAACAATCCTATAGTAAATCTCTTAACGGAGTGCACACTACATCAGTGTTGCTAAAGCTCTTAACAGAGTAGATCCTAACAGATCTCCACATTAATACTCCTAACAGGGTAGATCATCAGAAGTGATCAAATTGTAAGCCTTAACCGGCTCCCTTCCAATCTGCAGATAGTGGAGTTTTGTGGGTGCCATCCCCACCGCAGTTTTTACTTCCTAACAGGAGTTTTCTGCGATATCATATCTTGTGTTATGTGTCTATTACTTTCATGAATGTTTCTATGAATGTTACATACAATTAAGTTTATGAATTAATACTACATGCATAAGAAAGAACATCAGATTTGGTCGGTAATACAATAAAGATTGATTGATAATGAAGTAAGGTGAAAAGTGTTAAAAGTTTTAGAGGTACTGATTCACCCCTCCCCTCTCAATACTACTTCCCATTAATCCCAACACATATGAATATATGTGCCCTTATGATAAGAATAAGATCAATCAACTACAGTTGTTTGATGGTAGGTCAGTGTTCCTTGGGGACATTTCTCCAAGGCTTAGACACTCGTCCTAGACATTTATGACATTCAGGGATCTGGGAAATGAAGACTAGACATACCTGTTGATGCGAGTTTTGTTCCACTTACACAACATGCAGGGTTAAACACTCAATGCTTCGGGTGAAACATAGAACATCAATCCCTCTCTTGAACAAAGTCATCTCCCATGCTAAGCTTTGCAATTTGAGATCATGGAATGAGTCCAAGGTTCCTATAACTTGTGGATATCTAGCTCAATTGAAATGATGTGATTTGTTGGTTAATCACTTAAGGGGACTTACGTTGTTTTCTCAAATGGTGATCACACTTAACTTTGCAATTTATACTCAAATATCTCTCTTGACTTCACTTCTCAACTCTCTTAAACTACTTCTACCTCTAACCGTGATTGGAAGGATTAGCGGATGGACTAGGACTACCAAATGGAGGCTTGTCTGCGACCTCGACTCCACCTAGTGCAAAGTTTCAAAGGATCTCAAATGGTTTTCATATCAACACCTTCTCCTTAGTCCAATTCGGAAGTACAAACGAAGGATCTAATGCCAATTGAACTTAAGTGCAATGACTAGCTTACCACACAAGGCTTCCTTACAATCAGCAAGGAGGAGTGGCCTAGTATACTTGAGTCAATCCAATCAAACATCCACCAATACTTTCATGCAATCTACAATCTATCTCTACGCTTACTTTAACAACTTGAAATGAAAATCCTATCTTACTTGTGGAAGAAGAGCACCATGCAATAACACAAAGTTGATCAAACTTAAACACCATGCAAAACACAACAATGATAAGAAGAACAATTTTGGCATTATATTAACAACAATTTTCTTCAACCAACCCTTTACAAATGAGAAGGCCTTGGTCTTTTATAGATGTCCAATTACAACGAAGGGCCAAGATTCATTTGAGATCAAGGGTCAAGATTCATCCCTAGAAACCCTAATTAGGGTTGCCAAATTTTCAACCAATTACATGAGGGCACCAAATTATAGGCCAATAAGAAAATTACAATGATTTTTCAACCAATGATAAAATAGGACACTTGGCACGCTCTGATTGCTTGTGCTTGAAATTGGAATTTCCTGATTGGAGAAAACACCCAATTGCACCTCATCATCTTTATCCTGTAGCTCTAATTAAATTTTGTGAAGAGAACATATCTCTTGATACTCAACATTGCCCAGCTTTCCAACATGATGGCATATTCTCAAATTGCTTCATCTTCTCAACTCTTCTCCATCTTTGCTCTTGGAAGTTTTCTCCTTGCCATGATTCGAACTTGATGGAACTTACATCTCTCTTGAACTTGATCTTCATCTTGCCTTGAACTTGAACTTGCCTTCTGATATCTTGGTGTGAACTTCCTTCCCACTTGAAATCTTTGAACTTGAGCTTGAAGCGCTCACTTGTTGGCGTGATGGAGGATATGTATACCAGCAACGCTCTTATCTTCTAAGTTATCCCAATGATGAATCTTGATTCAGCTCTTTCTCCTTCATATCCACCTTTCGCTTTGGTTGCGCTTCTCTTCTTTCGTGAATTCCTCAAGCTTGAACTTGGCACCCTCTCCTTGCCAACCTACAAGAGCAGAAACCACATGTCTTACTTCATTTGATTCGATAAAATATTGCCATTAAAACTTGAAAATTTGATTAAGTCAATTGAGTTAAGATTGTCATGTTGTTGAGTTCAATTAACTTGATCACTTAAACCTTAGATTGATTCCAACTTAGATTGTCATTGATTTCCCTTTATTACCAAGTTAGAATTTGCCATGAATTGTTCATTGATTACCATTAGCATTGATTGTCAAATTGATATTCATTTAACCCTTGCCAACTAGTTAGCTTAGAGTTTGCATTTGATTGTTAACTTGGTTGTATTTGTGTGTTACTTAGTTTGATTTGCCATTAAAATTAAAGCAACAACACAAGCCAATGCTAGGAAAGAAAAGAGAAACCAAGGAAAATTCATCACAAGGTTGATGAATTTCGGCCAATGGAGGATCCTCCTCAAACCCAAAACAATATCATGTCATCTTTACATAGTGTTGGCCTTGCACCCTTATATCTGCAATTTAATGTTTGAATTTGGATGCAATGAGGGTTGAATTTGCTTGTAAAATGTTGGAAGGATGATGCCCTAGATGCCACAAAATGATGCCAAGTGCCTCCAAAGGCTAGTTTGCTTGATTCTTAAGTGCAAAAGGATGCCCTATGATAAAATCGCCCAATTGGAATGCTCAGATCTGCAAGTATAGACAAGGAATTTGATGCCCTAGACCTGCGAAAATGATGTCAAAATTGCAATGTGCCAACTCCAAATTCGGATCTGCCCAAAAATGCAATTCGCTGGGCATAATGGAGATGGAAATCGCTTTGTCAAGGGGCTGAAAATGATGCCAAAATAAGTCGCCCAGTGCTGGAAATGAAATTTCAGACTCTAGGCATGGAATTCGTTGCTAAATGGAGTCTTCCCAACCACACAAAATCGCCTCAAGCTGGAGAAGTTCGGACCTGTATATAAAATCAGAGAAATTTGCTCTTGTTTGTGTTTGTAATGAAGTCCAAAATGCCTCTTATATACCCATTTAATTGCCAAAAGAGGGACGACTTGTATGGAGTAAAATAAACATTGAAATCGCAGCCCCTTGATTAGATTAAAACCAAAAGATCTCAGCCACCTAGGGATATGGGACGACTTGGGAATTAAAATTGAAATTGCAAGCATGTAGGCCCTTAATTAATTTCAAAATTGCCAAGTCATGGGTCCTAAAATTGCATCGAGTTTGTCAAACATGCAGGCTCTAATTTAAATCGAATTTATCATGGCATGGAGCCCCAAAATTCAAATTGGAATTGCCAAATCATGGACCCATAATCTTCATCGAATTCAACATGTGTAGGCCTTTAATTAATTTCAAAATTTGCAAAGCACAGGGGCCCAAACTTGCATCGAAATTAACACCCTGGGTCCCAAATTAGATCGAAAGTAGTTTCCTTGCCAAGACTCCATGGGTTCTCCTGCCCAGAATAAAACTTGTATCAATCACCTCGCCAGAAATGAAAAAACTTGTATGGGTTGGCCTGCTAGAAATGAAACTTGTAAGAACCATCATGCCAAGAATTGATCTTGCATCAAGCACCTTGCCCAAATTTTGAGCACAATTTCGATTTTCCACTTTATTTCTAGATTTGTATTGTAAGATCAAAAAAAATGCCTTAGCCAAAATTGATTTTCTCAAAAAAAATCACCACCCAAGCCATGTCAAAATTAAACACAAACACCATCCCCAAATCGAAATTTTGCACCAAGTTGACCGCCCAAAATTAGGGGTGAGGTGGTCATGATGTCAAAAATGTGTAAGGGTGAGCTTGCTGAAAATAAAACTTGTAAGGACTAGCTCGCCAGAAATGAAAAAACTTGCATGAATCACCACGCCATAAATTCAAGACTTAGGCAAATTTCCAAACTAACCAAGATCGATTTCAAATTTAAAGCTCGAATTTGATTCCAAAATTGCAAGTTAAAATTCCAACTCCCAAAATCATGTCATAGCCATCATGTCGAAAAAACGACATAATCACCATGCCAAGATTGCAACTTGTATGAACTACCACACCAAGAATTGATCTTGCATGGATGGGCTCGCTAAAAAAAATCAAACTTGCAAGAGCCTACTGGCCGAAAATGCCAAAGCTGGAAGACCAAAATTCCAATTTAGAAAATCCAATTTCACACTTAAGCTCGAAATTTCTAGAATTTTAGCCATCATCACAAAATCATTCCCCTAATCCAAATCTTTAATTTGGATTTGCAAAATATCGCCATTCTCAGAAAATTATCAAACTTAGCCAAAATTTCGATCTTGCAAATCATTATTGGTATCAACACCAAATTGAAATTCCCAATTTCACAAGTATATGCCAAGATCGAATTAATCTTATGCAATTTGCTCAAAACTCATTCATAATCACCGAGCTAAAAGGGGAATCAATCAAACTTGGAGTCCAAGACCATCTCACTCCCAAATTCTCAATCTCAACCCGGAGAAGCGCTACCAAGGCAAGTTCAAAGATGGTGTGAAAACCTCACAACAATACCCCTCTTGTTTGCAGCCAGCCAACCCTTTCATTCCCCACTTTTTTAAAAAAAATTGGAGCATCTTGTAATGTACCAAACGGTACGATGCCCGAATTTCCACCGCATGTCACGTACCACTGTGATGTTTTGGCACTCTCTTACGGCACAATACTCCAGGGCAAATACCCAAGGGAAGCACCAAAGGGAAGTACCCGAGTGCAAATACCTGAGGGAAAATACCCGAGGGAAGTACCCAAGGGAAGTACTAGAGGGAAGCACCCGAGGGAAGTACCCGAGGGCAAATACCAGAGGGAAGTACCCGAGGGCAAATACCCGAGGGAAGCACCCGAGGGCAAAGTACCTTCGACACCTTTGGCACTCGGCACCCTTCAGCTCCGGACGGTAAAGTTCCACTCGTACAGAAAAGTAGGTTGCACACTTCCCACACTCTGTACGACAATGTTACTTCCAATGAAGGATCCAATCGTAGATAATTCCTCTGTCGATAAGTTTATTGCAGATACAAAAATGAATCATCAACCCAGAGTATACACCAACAACAACATTGAATGGCCAAGAACTAGATATTTGTAATTATATTTCCACATGGTAGAGATAAATCGACAATGAAGTACAAAGTGAAATATCTTAGCGATATCTCCAACAGCAGACTAGGGTGGCTATGAACCACCGAAACTGCGATTACAAATAGGGAGGATCTTGCACCTCCAAAACTGCATACAAACTAAATTCCAACTGGAATTGCAAATACACAAGACAAATACACTCCACAATGATTACCTACAATGCCAACCATGGCCTTATAAAGAGCTCTGGGAAGTTTCCTGAAGGGTAACAATGGGCCGACATGGATTTATTATTTATTCTTTTATTATTTTGGCCTCTTTTTATTTTATAACTAAATTCATTAATTAAAGAAGTCTTTTATACTATTATTTCAATTTTGGGACCACTTAATTAATTAATTTAATTAATTTACTCTCCATTAATCTGGGGACATTACAGTCCTTGCCACCCAAAGATTGCTTGCCCTCAAGCAATCCTTCATCAAACCGTTTGCCAACTGGGAAGCTTTGGGATCCCAAACCATGCGCAGATGTCGGTAGCCATATCTGCTAAAATCTCCATGCTGCAACATGACCACATGCACGCACTTGGATGTAGGTGAGAAGAGTAAATCTCCATCAAGCTTCTGTTGCTCCACTCTGATATAAACATTGCCATGCCCGAAGTCATCAAGATCCCACTGAAGCCAATCATCAAACACATTGATGCTCAAATCCCAAGATTTAATGCTATCATGCCAATCAATCTCTTTCAAAAGATGGTTTGGAATCTCAAAGCTCAGGTGCAACTTGCTCTTCCCATGAGGAAACCACTCACATGAAGAGATTGCAATCATGCATGCCTCACGCCCAACAAAAGGGGAAACTCCATATTCAACCAACTGTAGAGATTGTTCCAGCAAGGGATCATAGGCAGAGTTCACATCTCTATGAGGTTGATCAACCACTGTTGTCTTGATACAATTCATACAAACATCTTCATCATTGCGGCTATCTTGAGAGTTTAGATGTTCTCAATTTGAAGGGACAATTGTTGTCTCTTGCTTGTACATATCCTCCTGTGGCTGAAGTGAAGTTGTAGGCTTGACTTCATCCTTCGTAGGGCTCATGGTGTTAAGTACCTCCTTGTCGATCTCCCGATGAGATTATTGTTGTAGGTTCTATTACCTTCAGAGGATGGATGCCTCATCCTCGGATCTATGTAGTCCTTGAGAGATATGTCCATCTGACATCCACCATCGACCCAATCCTTCTTGAATTGCTTTAGTGACTCAGCCAAAGTGGGTGTTTGCATTTCTTGTTGCTCAATCTTTGGAAGGAAGGTGAGCATCGCCGGCCTTGTCTTGAAGCGTTGTGAAACTCCCTTCATCCTTGATTCTATTAAGTGATTGAGCCTCTCCTCCATTTGTCGGTACCGTCTTGTGAGGGTCTTACTGAGCTTTTGTTGACTTCTTATTAACTCCCTCAACAAGGTTGTTATATGGGCATTTCCCATTCCATCACTGGGTGCCATGATTTTCTCGACAAGCTGGTAGAATCACTAGCTCTGATACCACTGTAATGTACCAAACCGTACGATACCCGAATTTCCACCGCATGTCACATACCACTGTGATGTTCTAGCACTCTCTAGTACCCGAGGGCAAATACCCAAGGGAAGTACACAAGGGCAAATACCCGAGGACAAATAACCGAGGGAAGTACCCGAGGGAAGCACCCGAGGGAAGTACCCGAGGGCAAATACCTGAGGGAAGCACCCAAGGGAAGTACCCGGAGAAGCACCCGAGGGAAGTACCCAAGGGCAAATATCTGAGGGAGGCAACCGAGGGAAGTACCTGAGGGAAGCACCCGAGGGCAAATACCCGAGGGAAGTACTTGAGGAAAGCACCCGAGATCAAAGTACCTTCGACACCTTCGACACTCGGCACCCTTCGGCTCCGAACGGTAAAGTTCCACTCGTACAGAAAAGTAAGCCGCACACTTCGTACGACAATGTTACTTCCAATGACAGATCCAATCATAGATAATTCCTCCATCGATAAGATTATTGCAGATACAAAAATGAATCATCAACCCAGAGTATACACCAACAACAATATTGAATGGCCAAGAACTAATTTGTAATTATATTTTCACATGGTAGAGATAGATCTGACAATGAAGTACAAAGTGAAATATCTGAGCGATATCTCCTACAGCAAACTAGGGTGGCTATGAACCACCGAAACTGCAATTACATTGTGGGAGGGTCTTGCACCTTCGAAACTGCATACAAACTGAATTCCAATTGGAATTGCAAATACACAAGACAAATAAACTCTACGATGATTACGTACAATGCCAACCATGGCCTTAAAAAGAGCTCTAGGAAGTTTCCCAAAGGGTTACAATGGGCCGACATGAATTTATTATTTATTCTTTTATTATTTTGACCCCTTTTTATTTTATAACGAAATTAATTAAAGAAGTTCTTTATAATGTATTTAAATTTTGGGACCACTTTATTAATTAATTCACTCTCCATTAATTTGGGGACATTACCCAGCCCTAGCATGTCTCACATCCGATTGACGTCCTCTTATTTTCTGTTGAAATCAGGGACTCTCTAATGTTGCAGGTACAGGAAGGCATCCCACCATCTCTACATCTTTTAAACAGCTAAAAAGAAGTGAAAGGTTTTCCATAAGTCCGGTGTAACTGAAATCAAGCCTTCTTAAGCAAAGTAGAGATTAGAGTGAAGAATCCAAGTAGCCTACCAGATTTAACAAAGCTGAATTGATAACACTCACCTACTAGAATTTGTCACATGATTGTGATCCATTCATGCACAAGAACTAGGAAGACTCATTCATTACCAAGCTCTAGTTGAGCCAAAATGCATTCACAAACAAAATGATAAGCATTGACTCCTTGGCATCCATTTTGGTATACAAACGCCAGAAAGTAGACAGGAAGTTATCACTAGTTAGAAGCAAGTAAGAAATTATAAAACACAGCCATAAATGAAAGTTGGGGACCTGTTAATAGAAAATTAGAAAGTGAACAGCAACAATGCTGTGAGCAAAGATTTATTCTAATGCCATCTGAGAGCCTTGTTTTATATAGAGGTTAAGTCAACATTAAGCTACTAGTGTGTGAAGTGGCTCACAAGAATAAAAAACCTAATCCTATGCCTTCTAGAGGATTTAAAATTTAAATTATACCATTTAAACTATATTTATTTGTTTGGTTAAACAATATTTTCAATGTGTTAATGAAAGTAGACAAACTTACGCCAAGCAAGTGAAATTTACTAGCATCATAAGTAAATCTGTTTCAGATTGTTATTGACCCACTTATGTGATCACTCCATTTCAAATGTCAGTTTCAAGCGCTATATTCTTTGTGATGGCTCGTGTTCATATTTTCAGTAGATATATTTAAATGTTCACATAATTTAAATTTCAACTTCTTTTAGTTTGCTTAAGTTATTTTTTCAACCCCTGTTGTCCCCAAAATCTTAAGAACTTTTACCATCCCCAAAACTCAAAAAACACTGTTGTAAGTTGTATGATTCCCATAATGGATACTTATATTCATTATATAAAATTTATATCATTTTTATATTTATGAATTTGTATAACTGATAAAAAGGTAATATTTCCAGGTCACAGCCTATCCAACACACTTCTTGAGTATATGGGACAACCCATGGGTGAACAATCGTATCATTTCACCTTCCCTTGCACATATTATTGATAATTTATAATTCAGAAATTTTCCAAGTTTCCACACCAAGAAAGGACATCCACATACATATACAGAGATTGGAATAGAATAAACCCTTTTGCTCCAGAAGTACCCAATTAATTAGAAGATGTCATTTACCTGAACAATAGAATACATGTATATAATTTAGCATATATGCAAGCAACCCACAGAAATAACACTTTTACTTGGAACCTAGCCCATTTATTACAGAGATTGGCACAAAAAACCAATATTTTTCCTCTGAAACTAGCATAGATAATTTAGAAATGTCATTTATCCTAAAGACAATATAACACATAAATACATACATTCGATGCATGTGCATGTATGCATGCACACACAGCTCTTCTACTCTGAAACACACAACACAACACATTGTGCACACACACAGCTCTTCTACTCTGAAACACACAACACAACACACATGCACACACACAGCCCTTCTACTCTGAAACTAGCCCGATTAATTTAGAGATACCACTGACCCTGAACAGAATCGAACACTTGAATAGAATTTATATGTACGCCTATATACACAAAGATTGCTGCAGAGGTTTCCATTTTTCCAGACCCAAAAAAGACACTCACATACATATATAAAGATTGTCACAGAACAAACCCTTTTCCTCCAAAACTAGCACAATATATATAAAGATGTCATTCCCCCTAAACACTGTACAACACAAGTTCATATAGATAGATAGATATACATACATACATATATATTTACACACACACACACACACACACATATATATCAACAAAGGAGTGAATGGTTGGAATAATGTTTTGCCAAAGAAGGATAGATTTTGCCTCAGATGTATCCATTTTTCCACACCCAAAAAAGACCCCCACATACATGTATAAAGATTGCACAAAAAAAATCCTTGTCCTCCATAACTAGCCCATTAATGCAAAGATGTCCTTCAATCTAAACATAATAGAACACACGAATATAACTTAAAATATATAGATAAAACTAATTTGATTGGATTTAAAATCAATTCATTAAAGACATGGTGAAAACAACAAATGAGTGAATGAGTTGAAATGAATTTTCACAAAAGAAGCATTAAATCAAATGGAGAAGGGGAGGAGATTATGAAGGAAAGGGAGAGGAAAGCTGAAGACTACAAGGTAGAGGAAAGGACAAGTCTTTTGGCTATGGTACTCAAACTATTCTTGCTCAGTAAGAAATTTCATTCATCTGCTATAGGCATGAATCAAGCGATGCTAATATCTAAAAGATTTGGGAGAATACCCTAGTTTGCAAATTATGGTATTTTGGCCTCCTGCAATGGATCTTCAAAAAAATGTTAGCTTGAAACATGAAGATTCAGTTTGCTTCCAAGGTACATCTTTTTGTAGGTATAAAAAAAGGAGAGAGAAAGCTTTCAGGAGAGGCATGTGGTTCATGAGAAGGGCAAGTTTGGTTATCAAGCCTTGGGAAAAAGGTTTTGACAAAGATAAACATGTCAAAAATTCTAGATTGATTAAGAATGTGTGGTCTCCCAACTGAATTTTTAAGGGAAATCTTCAAACAAATTGGCATTGAGCTGGGGGAGTTTGTGCAGACAGAAAAATCCATTCAAGTGCGACTTTTATCTGAATATGTAAGAACTTGTACAAATCCGGATAATTCAAAACCAATTCCAGAATAGATTATCCTAAAATCTAAATCAAAGGAAGTTCTTCAAGAGATAGATAATGAGAATATCCCCTTTAGACAAAGGACACATCATGCTCACAGGAATTTTACACAGGAGTGCCCTAATTTAAAGAAAATCTAACACGAGGAAATGCAATTTAAAGTTCCAAGGAACAAAGGTCAGAGAAAGCAAATTGGGAAACCAAAGGTGAACACATATAATGGTTTTGAAAGTCTAGAAAAAGAAGTAGATTGGGAGCCAATGGAAGACTTTTCCCAAGTTCCAAAAACAAAGCTTGTAGAAGCCTTCCTAAGATTCAGAGTTAGTTAACAAAATCTCTATAAAAATAAAAAACAAAAGAGGGAAGGAGAATGGCTGGAGGATGCATATACAGAAGCAATACAGAAATAATTTCAGGTAATTTTGGGTTGGAAGACTGTTCACATTTGTCCCAAATTAAAATAATCTTGAACATGGTTTATAGTTAATATTGAGAAGATTTGTCATCAAACTCGACCAAAACAAATTTGCACAGTTACGTAAAAAGAAGCCTGGTCATCCTCCACAATCTAACTTTCTAAACACAGAAGCTCAAATAAATATTGAGAAATGCTTCAACAATTCAACAAGAAGAAGACTTGGACAAGCAAGGAGTCGTAAGAGGACTTTGAGAGTGGAAATGGTGTAGAAAATTTAAGATTTTAATAAGTACAAAGAGAGAGAAAGAGCTGCAAAAGGTTGGAAAGAAAGTAGCACCACCAGTATCAGGGGATAAACCTAATGCTCGAACTAACGGGCAGATTATCTACCAATTTAATAATATCTTGGAACCTAAGGGGTCTCAACTCCCCTTCTACACAAAGGTTGAATAACAAGCCAAACATTCTCCTCCTCTAGAAAAGAAAAATGCCAATGGAGGAGATGGAAGAGGTTAACAAAAAATCTGAAACAGCAGTCAGGGCAGCTTGTGACAGAAAATTCAGTGTTGGATGGTCTAGCAGTGCTTTGGAATCCAGTGAAGATGAGTGGCTTGTTTGTACAAAATTGCTATATTTGGCAATCAAGAGACTTCAGAAACTTACAAAATGATCAATCCTCTGTCTTGAGTCTTGACTAATGTCTATGGTCCTACTTCACAGCTAGGAAATGAGATATGCTAGCGATCTCTAAATTTATTCATGAAGGATCATGCTCAAGCGAGATGGATGTGGCTGGGGATTGCAATGCAACATTATTACCAAGTGAGAATACGGAATCAAGTGGCCTTCCCCTACTCTTTAGTTTAGTTTGATTCTTGGGTAAGAGAACTTCAGCTGACAGACCTTACACCAAGGAATCAATCCTACACTTGGACCAATAGGTGTGATGATTTCAGAGCACTATGCTTGCACAAATTTCCAAGTAGTGACAATTGGTTGAATTTACACACAGACTATGAGTTTGAGATCATTAAATGAGCAGATTGGATCACTGGCCAAAACAGGCCAAAAAATCTGAGCAGTCAATTGGGAGGATATATCTAAAAATTGCCCTGTCAAATTTAAATTATATGGTTAGAGGATGAGCCTCTAAGAAAGGATTAAAAAATTTGTCAAATGGCACAGTGGTGGGTTCAAGAATTTTTATTGTATCTCAGTAGCTAAGAATGGTCAAAATGTGTCTAAAATCTTGGAATAAAAATTATTTGAGGATATCAACGGAAGAGAGAAAAATTGTAGAGAAGGTTAAGAGGAAATTCAGATCAAAATCCTAGGATAAGTCCTAGGCAATGACCTCAAAATAATGAGGAAAGAATGATATGTGAGATTAGCAAGTCCTACAAGAAAAATTCATTCGAAAAGGGTCAAATGGCTGAAAGGAGATGGGAATACAGCCTTCTTCCAAAAGAGCACTAGAAAGAATGTCAATAGAATAAACAAACTAGTGCTCCACTCTAGAGGGACTGTAAAAGATCCTCAAGAACTAAGGACTAAACAATTGAGAAATTTGCTGAGATGTTGTCCAAATATCAAGAACAAAGAGAAGGTACAATAAAATTTTGGATCAGATCCCAGATCTAGCCGCTGAGGCAGAAATGTTCAGCTTATTACAGGGATTGCTAAAGTGGAGGTAACTTACTTTGGTTGTCAATTCCTTCCATAAGGATAAGCCTCCTCACCTGTGTCGGTCCCTATGGATTCTCCAGGAATTTTGGGATATAATTGGAAAGGATGTGGTAAGATTTGTTAAGGGATTTGCAAGAAACTGTAAGATCTTAAATTGCATATTCTGCAATTTACTTTTGCATGTTTTGGGCCAATTTTCATTGATTTGTCCCATGTGTGTTTTTGTCCTATTTTGATTCTGTTTTTCCACACCCCTAGCCATGTCCTAGTATTTTGTCTTTCCTAACCCTTTTGTGTGTCCATACCATTTTATTTTTTAAATTTATTTTTATTTAATTTCGTCTTGGTCCTAGATTTCCCCTCCTCCATGAACCCTTATCCTCACCTTGCTCACCTTTTTCAGTAACTTAATTAAATAATTTAATGAGAACGTATTTATTGAACCTAGAACCTGTTGTGAGGTTTCCACACCATCACCTCGCTCCATTGCAAATGGGGACCTCCCTCTTTTTGCTTTAGCAATAGGAGTAGTGCTTTTAGGTTGTCATAGGTAGTCTTAGTTGGCAACATTTTCAAGCCTTTAAGTCCAAGAAGTGATTTTTGAGCAATTTTGGCCTGCTGGGAAGTCAAGTCTGTCAGGGATATGCACAAAAGCTGGGCTAAGCTAGTCTTGGAGATGGAGTTGAAGCCAAGTGATTCGTGAGGAAATGAGTTAGAATTGTTAGAAAATCCTTGTTCCAGCTTCAATTTGGTCTTAGAAAGTCAAGTAAGGTTATGGGAGGTAAAAATGTTGAAGGCGTGCTGAACCCTGAAATTTGGCTAAGTCTGAAATTTTTTTAAAACCCCCAAAATCTAGAATCTGCATTTTAACTCCTATGAGGCTGAAACCTATCTTAAACATCCTGACAATATTTATACAAATATAACTTAAAGTATAAAAAAGGAATTATACTTAAATGTTATATTTGTATAAATCCTCCCGCCCCCTGAGCTGAAAAATGACTAAGTATGGGAAGTTGGGCTTTCAAAATCCTGGCACTAGGTCGGAATCCGATCATGTCCAAGGGTAAAATCCTTGCTCACCCTCAAATTCTGACCTTGCAAAAATGGAGTGAGCATTGGCACAACCCCCTCAAGCTTGCATTGACAAGGGTAAACTACCAAAAATGTTGTTATTTTGATGTTTTAAGGTGAAATGTTGTGAAAATCCTCTAGTAGGGGCGGATTCCGCCCCCTACCTAGGATTTTATCTTCGAGACCTCGGGAATTCGGCCCAATAAACGATGGCAATCAGACATTTCTTTGAAGAAATAATGAAAGTAGAATGAGTAAGAAGGGGAATTCATGGGGTTTGGTGCTAACTCGAGTAGACATACAGCAAGATTTTAGTGAAACATAGAATCCTCAAGACCCTCCTAATTCTGCCCAGCTCACAAAATCCTTGAGCACCTGGGATTTCCGCCCGGCAAGAGGATAAAATCCTCCCCACCTCCTAAATTCCGCCCTTAAACATAAGTGAGGAGAGCCATCATGAAAGCGGACAAATTCATTTTTCTCCAAATTGACATGAAGGGTGTGAGCTCGAGACTCAAAAGCTGGATGGTTGGGGCAGAATTGAAGTGGTGAATATGAACAAAATCCTCTAAGGGGTAGAATTTTCGCCATCTAGAGGAAGATAACATGAAGTATGATAAAGGATGAGTTTGGCAAAATAAAACCTTGAATTGGAAACTTATTCGCAAGACAAGGGGTGGAGTAAATAAATTTGAAGTTGGGAAATGAAATGAAGTAGATAGTGAGTGAAGAAGGGAATCCTCAAGGCATGGCGGATTCCACCAGCCTTTGAGGATTCCAAAATCCTCTCCTTACCCCAATTTTCGCCTTGTGTGGGAATGTGATCAAAATTTGACTAAGCCCAAATGTGATTTATGAAAGTGAAAAATGGAATAGAGAAGTTGATTAGGGGCAGGTTTGGCATGGTTTGAAGGTCTAATGTCAAGGAGACAAATGAAAATCAGATTGAGAGATGATAAAATCAGAGCATGAAATCTAATTCAAATTGAAGGACACCAAAATCACCTTGGAGTCTGAGGGAAAACATTGGAGGAAGTAAAATTTGAAAATGAAAACAAGTAAAAGTCCTTGAGGGATGGCAGAATCCGCCACCCCAGAGGATTTCATAATCCTCTCACAACCTTAAATTCCGCCCAGATTTGTGTCTAATCTAATAAGGGGGTGGAGGGATGTAAGAAAATGTGCTTCTATCAGGTCAGCCTTGAGAGGCCAGAAACAAGTTAATCTAAATAATTTCATTGGCTAATTAGAGGGCTAAGTCGGCCTACCTTGGGGTATGTGCCCCTTCAAGAGATCAGCACCTATATAAGAAGGATGAAGCCAATTCATTTTACTGTCAAGTTCAAACAAAAGCTCTTCCTCTAAAAGCAGCGAATTGGCTGAAAATCTCAGACTTACCTCTTCCAAGGGGCAGCAATTTCATCTTTAGCTGCGATTTTGGGGGGAGTTTGGAGAGAATGTATCACTGATTTTCTCTAAAATCAGAGATAAAGTGCAGAAAGAAAGTTGGATCTGGGCATACAATTGTGTCTCAAACTCACCTAAATCCCAAAATTTTAAAGAAATTTCATTTCAAGTCAAGGGAGTGAGCCATTTTATCAAAATCAGAGTTTAAGGAGGAATTTAAACAAAGAAAATCAGACCTTATAAAATTGAGGATTATTGATCAAGTAGGGGAAAAGGGTTGATTTAAAGCAAGTCTAGATGTAGTCTCATTTCAAATCATGCTTTCAGATTTCTTTAACAGTTATGCTTATCAATTTTGTGATCTTAGATTCTTAAGGCATTTTTTCTCTCTTGGTTTTGCAAGGTAAACTTCGAGAAGGGAGAGGCTTGGAGAGCAAAAGACGATGGCAAGCTCAAGCTCAAAAACTTCGAGTGAGAAGGAGATCCAAGATCGAGATCAAAGCAAATTCGAAGACCAAGTTTACCTTGAGGGATCCAGCTACATGGAAGAATCCACCACTACAAAAAGTTCAAAGATTCAAGATGCAAGTTCAAGTTATAGCAATGAGAAGATTTCGAAATAAAGATGGAGAAAGATTGAAAAGATGAAGCAATTTGGGAATATGCCATCACTATTGAAGGCTTGGCACTGTTGAGTATCAAGAGATATTTTCCATCACCTAAGGATTGATCAAGCCTATAAGATGAGGATGATGAGGTGGCACCTAGTTGTCTTCTACCAATCAAGGAATTCTAGCTTCATGCACATTCAATCATATCATGCCAAGTGTACAATTTTCTCATTGGCTATCAAAAGCAATGTAATTTTCTTATTGGCCCATAGAGTGGTGCCCTCGTGTAATTGGTTGACATTTTGGCAACCCTAATTAGGGTTTGTAGGGATTAATCTTGGCCCTTGATCTTGAATTGATCTTGGCCCTTCATTGTAATTGAACACCTATAAAAGGCCAAGGCCTTCTCATTTGTAACAGTCGGCTAGAATTAGATTAGAGAGCTAGAAGTAGAGTAGGTTATCTAAGGGAGAGACTTGATCAAATTGTTGCTATAATGTTATTGAAGTGATTGATGATTCATTGTTGGTCTTCATGGTGAATCACTTAATGTTGCTTTGAAGTGTTGCATGATTTCCTCAAATCCTCACTTGGAGTAGATTTCATTTCATGTTGTTTAGAAGTAGCTTAGATGAATGAAAGAAATTGTGGATGTTTACTTGTTTGACTCGAGCAAAACTAGGCCATTAGCCTCTTGCTGATAGTTAGAGTGCCTTATGTGGTAAGCTAGTGATTGCACTTAACTTCAATTGATATTCAATCTTTAGTTTGCATCCATTGACGGGATTGAAGAGGAGATATTGATATGAAAAACAGTCAAGTATACCTTAAAAGTTTGCACTAGGTGGGTGAAAGTCGCTAATAAAACCGCATCTAGTAGAGTCTAAATCATCCATGCTTCCCTCCATTCATAGTTAGAAGTAGAAGTTAAGTTTAAGTTTAAGTTGAATGAGAGTTGGAAATCAAAAACTGTATCTTCATTGCACATTGTGAAGCTAAATCTTTAGAAGTGCAAGCGGTTGATATCCATTGAATGAATAGCGTAAGTCCCCTAAGTGATTACCAGCAAATCACATCATCTCAACTAAGCAATTGTCCACAATAGAAGGAACCTTGAAGTCATTTCATGATCTTACTTTGCAAGCTTAGCATGATAGATGACCTTATTCAAGAGAGGATTGAGTATTTGATGTTTCATCTCAAAACATTGAGTGTTTGATTTTGTATGTTGCAATGGAACAAAACTCACATCAACAGAACCCTAACCACCTTTGACCACATTAAAATTTGCTAAAAAAATCACTTTCGTGCTTAGTTCCATTAACCAAGGGTTGAAAAACTTATCATGAGCCTTTCCTGGGAAATTGGAATTTCTAGGGTCCCAAGTCAATGCATACCCCTTGAGTGAATGGGGGTGAAGAATTCAACTTTCTTCAGTCAAGCGAAAAATTCACAACTATGTCATTTTACGATGCCACACATAGCCTACTACTACATTTTCAACTCTAACTTTCTCAAAGAATTGCTTTTACAAGGACTCCAAAGTCTCATTCTTGCACTAGTTTAGCAAATTTTCAAGTTGGAGCAATTTTTCCTCCCAATGGACAACCATATTTCAAAGTTGAGAAAACATCTCCAATGAATAAGCTTTCAAAAAAAATCAAGTGGGAGTGCGTCCTCCACTCTCTAGAGCTGCAAAAATCAACCTAAGTAGCTAATTTCAGTATTTTTACTAGAGCTAGCTGAGGGTTTGAAGCTTTTGTTTTTCATTTTTATGAAATATTCCATGCTAACTTTCAGGTTCTAATTATATGTTCATCCCTCCCATGATCTCATCCATCCTCACCTTATTCCATAGTTTTTTGTTGCCATTTTCCCTTCCCCAACTGATCCTAGCTCCTTTGAAAACCATAGAAGCCCCTTGGTTCCATTATCCCTCCATTTTGCATCATAGATCTGAAAACAGTTTTGTCTATCAATAAATTCAGTTATTTTGTTAGTCTAAAAGTGTTCCCCATCAGCTTTATCTTTGTGGTATCCATTTGTTAGATATTTCCACTTCCCGAGCTCACCTTGACTCCATTGAAACCCTGGGACCTCAAACCCTCATTTTATGTTTAGATCTTGGTGCTTTCAGTCAGACCTTTTTTGGGTTATCAATAAAATCAGTCATACTTCAGTTTTTGCCAGTTGGATATTTACTCTTTTGCCCTTTTTTTGTTATCAAAAAAATCAGTCTTCTGTCAGTCTACATCAGTCAAACTTTAGTTTCAGTCTACATCAGTCATACTTTAGTTTTTGCTACTTGGGATACTTTTCCTTTTGGCCTCTATCCATTTCACCCCTCCTCGGTTGCAGAACATCTAAGACATAGTCTTAGTTTTTTCGCCATAACCTTTTACAACTTTTAGTATATTTCTGATTTCAGTCAAACCAGTAGTGTTGTCTTCCGATTCAATCAGCTTTCCACCCATTATCCATTGGCATATTTTTCTCTTAATTTGTTGCCAATTTGCCATCCCCCAAGCCACCCATTGGCTCTTTTGCCTATGTTGGCAAATATGCTAAAATCTAATGTTTGTACGTAGAATAGGAGAAAAACCTTTGCATGATTATACTTTCAGATTTGTATCAATAATATTTATCAAGGGGGCTGACTGAGACAGAACCCCCATTAATTCACTATTTTGCAGGTGCTTCTTGGTATGCAACATTTTGTTTCAAGTCGAATATCTTGAATCAGAAAATGTTGAAGACATGATCCAAGAGGAAGAAATGCTTAGGATGATGTGAAAGTCCATACAAATTTCCAGGCATTTTGGTGTCAGTCAATATTTTTACCGTTTCAGGACCTAGTCCAAATTTTTAGACTTGTCATTTGCCAAATCTCCTTAGAGCAATCTACATGTGCCCAGAGGCTGAGCCATTGATAGAAGATACATCTATTCTGACCTATTCCAATCCCCCCATTTAAGTGCATCAATTCCATATGTTCGCTAGTTTAGTGACATTTTTAATGTAGTTTTGCTTCGCTTGTTTCCAAATTGAGTGTGCAAATGTCCACAAATCATAAATCAAACCCAACTCCTATATAATAATTATTTACTATTATTTAGTATTTCCTGATTTTCACATGTACTCAACAGATTTTCAACATTTAAAAAAGAAAGAGAAAGGTCTCTTATTTTTAATATTTCAAAACAAGCAAATCTATGTTCCATGGAATCTCAAGACAGGGGAACAAGGGGACAAAGGAGGACCAAGTGCCTAGAATTGGGGACAGTAGAGCAACAACAGCAAGATGATGATGGGATGACGATGGGATCGTGATGAGCGGGGATCTGGGGGCAGAGTCCCCAACAAGATCAAGGGGCAGGATCCCTCAAGGGAATCTATGGGTGGAGCCCCTACGGCCAATACCCCTCCCAGAGGTTTGAGGGCAGAGCCCCCTGTAAACTCACAAGATCCAGGGGCAGCACCCCTTGCAAAGTCCTGAGGGGAAAGCCCCTCACATGTTCCCTATCACAGTGCAAAGTGGGGTCAAGGGGCAAACCCCCACCACCAAGCCCAAAGTAAGGCCTTTGAAACCCCATAAACCTTCATGGTCTACATCATTTCAAAATTTTATCACTTTGTTTTTTGTAACACCAAGTCCTTATTATCTCTAACTAGATCTTCATTCTTCAGCAAACTAATAGTGAAGCTAAAGAATCTAACCAATCTAAATGATGAGGGCTAAGCAACTTTTTGGTGTTCCACAAAGACTTCGCTAATGTGACTTCGCTAATGTTTTCACTCTTGTTATTGCTCTCACTTTTCCTATCTGGACATCCTCCCTCTCGCGGCAATTTTTTTATTTCTTATGTTGTGGGTGGGACACATAAATCATTAGGGTTTGGGTTATTGCCACAAACATCTAAAAAAATATAATTTAAAATAAAATGCACTTTTGGAGTTGAATGAGGTGGGGGATGCCTACGTGTTTATGATGTGTTCAAGAGACAACCAAGTCCCCTACGAGTCCTTGGGGTGTTCAAATGTCTCCTTGCAATCCCCAAAAGAAGGGGATGCCTTGAAAACATCCCCTCTTTGAGAGAAACGTACTAAGAATGTGACAAGCGATGGTGGTGTTCGAACAAAAGGGGGACATTTCCCCAAATTCCCCATGTCCCAATAACATACTGTTAAAGTCTCAGTAGCTACAAGAGATTTTCTTCACTCCTATCTGTTGTGAGGTTTTCACACCATCGCCCCATTGCAAATGGGGACCCCCTCTTTTGCAAGCAGTAGGAGTAGTGGTCTTAGGTAGTCTTTGTTGGCGACAGTTTTCAAGCCCCTTGATCCGGCGAGTGAAGTTTGAGGGTTGGTTTTGGGCGATTTTGGCCTGCTGAGAAGTCAAGTCTGTCTGGAACATGGGCAAGAGTCGTGCTAAATCTTTCCGGAATATGGGATAAAACCAAAGGATTTGTGATGAAACAAGTCTAAACCTTCTGAGAATCCTCGTTCCAGCTTCAATTCGATCTTAGAAAGTCGAAATAGATTGTGGGAGGTAGCTTTGCTGAAGGCGTGCTGAATCCTGAAATTTGGCTAAGTCCTGAAATATTTTAAAAACCCCCAAAATCTAGAATC
>MU227452.1:2164756-2181947 GCA_018584345.1 Thuja plicata | reverse complement strand
TAATCTTGGCCACTCGTTGTAATCTGGAGCCTCTATATAAGGCCATTTGCTCTCATTTGTAAAGGGGGTGGAAGAATATTGTTGCTTATATAATGCCAAAATTGCTTCTTTATCATTGTTGTGTCTTGCATGGTGATTAAGAACACTTGGTGTTATTGCATGGTTTCTACTTCCAATTGTTAGAGTTAGATTTCATTGAGTTACTTTAGAATAGATTTCATTTCAAGAAAGTTGTTAAGTAAAAATAGAGTAAATGGTTAGTTGCATGGTGATGTTAGCAAGTGTTTGATAGGGGTCTTTACACTAGGCCACTAGCATCCTAGCGGCTCGTTAGGAAGCCTTGTGTGGTATTCTAGTCTTATTTCCTTCGAATCATTGCATCTATGGAAGTAGCACCGCTGGTAAGCTTTCATTAGGTTCGATCCCCGTCCATTTGTTAACTTGTTCATCCTTAGGAGTAGTAGTAAGGTAGTGAGTAGCTTAGTAGTGAGAATTTGATAAGTGAAGTTAGAAGTGACATAAATTCAGGAGGAGGAACAAAGGGAATATACATTGAAAAGCTAGAATCCATCGTCATCATAGCCAGAGTTCAATATCTTTGAAGGAACAACGTAAGCCCGCCAACGTGATTACCAGCAAATCACATCAATATAACTGAGTTAGGATCCACAGGTAAAGAACCTTGGAGTGTTTCCTCACGTCCTTTGTGAGTATATGCTTTTCAAGAGAGGGTTGAGTGTTTGATACCCTGTATCAAGCGTTTAGTCCTATATGTTATGTAGTGGTACAAAACTCACATCAACACTATCATACAAATTTTGTATTGAATTATTCATACCTTATTGGATCAATTTCAT
This sequence comes from Thuja plicata, assembly GCA_018584345.1. NCBI lineage: Eukaryota > Viridiplantae > Streptophyta > Pinopsida > Cupressales > Cupressaceae > Thuja > Thuja plicata. The sequence continues at coordinate 2,181,090 of MU227452.1, read as the reverse complement.
TTGTTGTTCTTGGATACTTCATGTATCTTCGTATGTATCTATGATTGATATTTCCTATATCTTTGTTGTTGTCCATCGCGAGCGTCTCTAGTATGGCTGGCAGGTTATTTATTGTTTACCAGTTTCATATTGAAGTCGATGGTTATCCTATTGAAGGCATCGGTTTATTTTCTGATGTTGCCGCATATGTTTCATAACTCCCGTCGTTCGGTATTCTCGGGATGAAGGTGTCAGTTCATTCTCTGATGTTGCCGTATAGTTTTTATAACTCCCGTCCTTTCATATTCTTTGTGGGCTTTTCAGTTGTGTGTCGCTTCTGTTTATAGCGATTGAGACAAAAAGTGCAACTTTTTTATTTTTGCAAAAAGATGGTGTTTAGAGTTTTGTATACTCTCTGCTCGGAATATTAATCAAACTGTGTTTTATCATCTGTGATGATTATTACTGTGCATTGGGTGTTGTGAGATTATTTTCACCAAGCGTATATGTGCAAAGACATTTATATTTTGTATGCTCTTATTGCTTCGATCCGTGTGTGATCGTTGAGCTATTTTCTAAGAATCATTGTGTTTGTTCTGAGAACAAACACAGCCTACCTGTGATTATTGCAGGGTTATTGGGAGATCATTGTATTTGTTTTGATCATTATATGAAAGAATCTATATTTTTGGGTGGTTGGGTTTTCACCCTCGCTGAGGAGGGTTTCCCCAGGATAAGATTGTGTATTGTCTTCTTGCTCTTGTTTCTTGTTGTTATATATATTTATATCTCTGGTTCTCTAATTTTAACATGGTATCAGAGCGGATCTAAAGATTCGATCCAGAACCAGAAGTGTTTGTTTTTTTGGTAACTCCTTCCTGTGATTTTGATTCAGCCAGCAATAATGGTGAACAGTTTGAAAGTGGAGGATAGATTGGATGGTTCTTCAAATTTTTCTTCATGGAAGTTTAGAATTCGGATTTCACTTGAGGAAAATGATCTTCTTGATTATGTTAATTTTGATGCACTTGAACCTTCTGTAGAAGCTGAGAAAGCTACATGGAAAAAGAACAAAATTGTGGCCAAGAAGATTTTGATTGATTCAGTTAAAGATCATCTTGTTCCTATTATCTCTAAGTTGAATTCAGCTAAAGATATGTTTCAGACATTGAAGGACCCGTATGAATTTAACAACACCAGTAGAGCTCTAGCCCTTCGTCGTCAAATTCTACATGTAAATATGGCTAGAGGAGAATCAGTGGTTTCATATTTTATTAGTCATTTTAGCATTTTCGAATGCCCTGTCTATATTCATGTTCCTAAAGATAAAAGATCTAAGCTAGAACCTTCAGGGAAGAAAGGAATCTTTGTTGGATATAGTGAGTCTTCAAAAACATACAGGATTTATATTTCAGGTCAAAAGCAAATTGAAATCAGCAGGGATGTTACTTTTGATGAAGACACAACTTGCAAAAACTCCAAAGAATCTAATTTGGAACTTGAGTCGGAAGGTATTGAGCCTTCTCAAGACATAGACATGGCTGTTCCAAATTCACCTTCAGAGATTCAGAGGGAGCATACAAATTTAGAAGAGTTTGCTGATCCGATTGATCCAGTTGATCCTCTTGATATTTCAGCAGGTCCAAGTAATATTTCAGCTGGTAAGAAAAGACCACTATGGGCTAGAAACACTATGGAAGGGGCTAGAAAAAATATGTAGCCCCTTGTGGCACTTTTAGAGAAAGCAAAAGGCTTCACAAACTTGCAGGATATGTGGCTTTGATGAGTCACATTATTGCTTTAGAACCATCTAACTTTGAATAAGCTTCAAATCAGCAAGTGTGGAAGGATGTCATGATGGAAGAGTACCAATCCGTCATCAAGAATGATGTATGGAACATTGTTTCTAGGCCTGAAAATAAATCTATGGTTTCTTCTAAGTGGTTGTTCAAAATCAAGCATGCAGCAGATGGAAGTATAGAAAAATACGAGGCAAGATTTGTAGCTAGAGGTTTCTCACAGAAAGAAGGTATAGATTATGATGAGACCTTTGCACCTGTAGCTTGTTATTCCTCTATTCAAGAAATCATAGTTGTTGCAGCAGTTAAGGGTTGGAGGCTTCATCAAATGGATGTGAAAACAGCATTCTTGAATGGCATTATTGAAGAGGTAATTTATATAGAGCAACTAGAAGGGTTTGTAATTGATGACAAAGACTCGTGTGTAAGTTGAAAAAGGCCTTGTATGGCCTTAAACAAGCACCACGTGCTTGGTATGAGAGAGTTGACAATTATCTTTTGAGTTTGGGCTTCCTAAAGAATGATGTTGATCCAAATTTATACTTCAAGGTATGTGATGGAAAAGTGTTGATTATTATGCTCTATGTTGATAATTTATTTCTTATGAGTGATAATGACCTCATTGTCAAATGCAAGAAGTTAGCTTCTGAATTTGAAATGAAAGATCTTGGTCTTCTTCATTATTTCCTTGGGCTTGAGGTGTGGCAAAAAGAAAATGAAATTATTTTAAGTCAAGGAAAATATGCAGTTGATATATTGAAAAGGTTTGGCATGTTAGAGTGCAAGTCAATGGTTACTCCTATGGAAGCAAATCTGAAAAAGCTACATGAGGAGGCAACACTTTCAGATTTAGTTGATCCTTCTATGTACAAGTAGTTAATTGGCTCATTAATGTACTTGGTCAATACAAGGCCTGATATTTGTTATGCAGTAAATACCTTGAGTCAGTTCATGTGTGAACCTAGACAACTTCATCTTGTGGCAGCAAAACATATATTGAGATATGTTTGTGGTACAATGGGTTTTGGTCTAAAATACTCTTCATGTGTAGAGCTGAACTTACAGGGATTCTCTGATTCAGATTGGGCGGGTTGTGTACCTACAGAAAGAGTACTTCAGGATGTTGTTTCAGCCTAGGTTTAGCTGTAGTTTCCTGGTGCAGTAGAAAACAATCTTGTGTGGCTCAAAGTATAGCTGAAGCAAAGTATGTTGCAGCATGTGTAGCTGCAAGAGAAATTGTGTGGCTTCGAAAATTGATTACAGGTTTGTTTGGGCAGCCTATGGATCCTACAGTGATATTTTGTGATAACCAAAGTTGTGTGAAGCTTTCGGTTAATCCTGTCTTTCCTGACAGAACTAAACATGTGGAAATTAAGTATCACTATTTGAGAGACATGGTTCAAAGGAAAGCAGTTGAACTTAAGTAAATTTCTACAGAGGAGCAGACTGCATACATTCTTACCAAGCCACTTCCAAGGGTGAAGTTTTTTTATTTCAGAGAAAAGCTTGGTATTGTAGAGAATGATGCTCTTGCTGAGAGAGAGTCTTAGCTTCAGTGATTCATTGTACTTGTTAATGAGTTCTTCTCTGCGAGAGAAGTTCGAGGTGCAATCCCTTGTTAATGAGTTCTTCTCTGCGAGAGAAGTTCGAGGTGCAATCCCTTGTTAATGAGTTTTTCTCTGTGAGAGAAGTTCGAGGTGAAATCCCTTGTTTCCATCCTCTGGGAGTAGCCATGGTGGAAGTCATATGTGTGATTCTATGACCTATATTGTGTTATTTCTCACCCTCTAGGAGTAGCTATGGTGAATATTGTATGCTGAGGTAACAACTTTGTTTTGAGAAAATCTATGATGAGATGTTGTTGACATTCTTTTGATTGCAACCAATTGCTCTTGCCATGAGATGAAAGATTGAAGAACTCTCTCTTGCTAAGAGGGGGTGTTAAAGTCTCAGTAGCTGCGAGAGATTTTCTTCACTCCTATCATACAAATTTTGTATTGAATTATTCATACCTTATTGGATCTACTTCATTTTTTTTTGCTGGATACTTCATGTATCTTTGTATTCATCTCTAATTGATAGTTCCTATATCTTTGTTGATGTCCGTCATGAGCGTCTCTAGTATGGCTGGCAGGTTATTTATTGTTTACCAGTTTCATATTGAAGTCGACGATTATCCTATTGAAGGCGTCGATTTATTTTTTGATGTTGCCGCGTATGTTTCATAACTCTCGTCTTTTGGTGAATATGAGGGCCAATTTTTTATTTATTTTTTAAAAGAAAGTTATATGAAGCACTTGGAATCAAAAGAGTAAAGGCAAACCTAAAAGAGATTATAAAGGAGCAAAGGATGACGACAAGGATGAAGCCACTAATTTCGATGATACAATGAAAAATTTGAGGATAGAAGGAGCTAAGACAAAGAGAATTGTCAGAGATCCTACATTAGAGGAAGAGCCTACACAAAAAAAAAAGCGTAAACTTGACTTAGGTAACCCACGCTATTCTTCAAATGATGCTATTAAGAATATGATTGTTCATGGAATTCTTGTTCAAGTAAAGTGATATTATAATAGATATGATGAAGATGAAAAGAGGAGAAATGAAGGAGTTATCTTCTATCTGAACAAGGATAATCAAGCTTTGATTGAACTAAAAGGAGAGATACCAAATGAACTCTATAACATTTTAGAAGGAAGAAGACTCGCAGCTCTAGAAAAAGATAGGGAAATAAGAGAGAAAGTCTTATGGCAACTTTGCCCAATGATTGCTACAGAAGAAATTGACAAGATACTTGAGTTGGCAAAGAAGGAATTCCGAAGTAAGACAAGAATCAATAAGCTTTTGATAGGAAAAACTGATGAGATAGTAGAGGAAACTGAGAATGTAATGACTAAACTCCTAATTGACAACAAACTTGATATTGCATTGAAGAACAGTGAGAAGGAAACATATGTTGAACCATTAGACACTATGGATGTTGGCAGTCCGCGAGTGTCCCTCACGGGATGCGTGACATGGTTTAACCACCTCTTGTAGATTCTATAAGTCTAGTGTTTGAATCAGGCAATGATAGGCCGATCTTTTGGTGCAACGGCAACCACACTTGTAACAAGTGGTATCAGAGCTTGGTCACAAGTTCGAATCTCCTTCGTGAGTGACGCGGGCCTGTGGCAAGTGATGCTGGGGGGATTGTTGGCAGTGTGCTAGCGTCCCTCACGAGATTCGTGACATGGTTTAAACACCTCCGGTGGATTCTATAAGTCTAGTGTTTGTATCGGGCATTGATAGGTCGACCTTTTGGTGCAACGGCAACCACACTTGTAACAATGGATACACCTATTCAAAATGACAAATGAAGAACCTGATGTGTTTATTGGAAGGGTTCCTATTACCTTTTTTGTGCAGCCCATGAAAAACAATGAAGGTCAACCTAATGTTATTCCTCTGACTTTATCTTAAAATGATTATGTGATTGGTGAGGAGAAAGAGAATGTTGAAGAAGTCAATGATGTTCAGATAATTGATGATGTGAAAACAGATGTTGAAGAACAAGAGGATAAGGAGAAAGACAAGGAAGAAGAAAAAGGTGCAGATCAAACCAATGAGGTGATGGAGGTAAAAGTTTCTAATGATTGTTGTGAAAATTGAGGCAAGAGACAGTGCAAAGGCAGTGAAAGAGTTCCTTGAGGAAGATACAGACGCAGATGACTTAACTATTCAATCTCCTATTCAATTGGACTCATTGATTCCTGTACAGATGATTAGACTTGCTTCGGTGGCTCAAGCCAAAGCAAGAAAGCAGATTTTGAAAACATACATGAAGGACAATGAGCTCTTGGCACTTTCATCAGATGTATTGGGAAAGATTATGCCAACATATGCTCGAGATCATAATGATTCTCTATCAGGTCAGTTAGAATGGGAAAGATTATGCCAACATATGCTCGAGATCATAATGATTCTCTATCAGGTCAGTTAGAAGGACTACTAAATGTAGTAGATTCACACTTTCATTCTTTGGAGGATTCAGCTTTGGTAAAGGTGAGGAATGAGTTTGATAAGAAAAGATATGTTGAATCGAATACCTCTATTGCACAAGATAGAAAATCTTTGGGGATAGGTATATGCTCTAACTGAAGGTGGAAACATATTTAGAGCATGCATTGATCATCCCAAGCATGTTGCTGATATTGAAAAGATCATAAGGAAGAGTGAGGATGAGTTGGGCAAATTATCAAGATCATATGATCCCTTGTCAACTTCAGCCTTTAGTTATGCAGTTCAAGTTACATCCTTGAATGATAAAATCAGAACTCTTATTGTTGAGAAGGACAGAGTGAAGGGCAGAATTGGTGAAATACAAAACCACATCACACCGAAGTTAGACATTTTGCTCAATGGCCTAAAGGAGGCAAAGGCAGCTTATTCACATCCTGATCTTCCAGCTGCAGAGAAGCTTGCATACGCCTTATGTGGACAGATTCAGATTGTGGAGAGCATGAGGAAGAGCTGGGACATTGATTTTGCAGCTATGAAAAAAACTTCCTCAGATGTATTTAAACTTTTGTAAATATATATTGTATACACTTGAGATACATAGGATTTTGGTAGAATAATTTTGATTTTGTTTTAGACCTTTGCCATTGATGTCAAAGGGGGGGAGATAAGGAGTGAAAAATGAGAGATTCAGCTCAAGGGGAGCTCAATATTTTGGTTAGGGAGAAACCTTTTGGAGTATGGCAGTTTGGCATTTTGTTTGGACACTTAGTCATTTTTCGCCAAATGTTGCCATCAATGCCAAAGGGGGAGATTGTTGGCAAGAGACATTGTTCTTGTTAGATTGTATGTTGTCATTGATGGCAACCATACACAATTCTGGAGGTTACTTATCATATTGTGGTGATACCGAAAGTTAGAGTGCAGATTTGGCTAAGTATGGGAAAACTGGTATAGTATACAAAGTTCGATAAATGGATCGATACAGGAAGGTATGATGGAGTTTTGAGGTGCGAAACTAGGAGGAGCTTCAGAGAGGTATTATCTACCTTGGTTTATGTTCAAAGCAGTTAATGTTATCAGGTGTTCGAGTTATAGCTTTCTGAGTATCGGGTATACAGAGACAGTTGGTTATTGGATCGATCAACGATCCTATCAGACCAATGATCCAATCGGTTTGATAGTTGTAGATGATTAAGACGACGTGTATGATGACATCTATGCTTTTGATCGAGGTTAGGAACACATTTTAAGGATGGATCTGACCAACACTTCACACGCTACTCATATTGTTCTTGAGGCTGAATGTTGGAGTTATTATCTTTGCCGGTGGATATATAAGCTCAATTTTTTGTGATGATTTATATATGCGATGGTTGGATAAGATAATGATGTGTTGTGTATGTGCGATGGATCAATGATCAGAGGTTCAATTGTCAGATAAGTAGTATTACATTGTACTTACATGGAAATGTTCAGGCATATGTGATGCTATTTGTCAGTTCATTTTTGTTGGATTGCAATCTATTCATTTTGTATGGCAGTGAGCCTTTATATGTTGTAATCTGAGCAGTGAGCTCTAGGCTATAAGCCTGAATGCATGTGCATTCCCCTATGTACTCAAACCTTTAACAAGGTTACTTATTTCTGCAGAAGCAATTACTTGTGGGTTCCATCCCTACCGTGGTTTTTCCCTTAACCAAGTTTTTACGATAGAAATCATGGTGTCACAATGTTATGGATGATTTTCTTATACTTCTGTTGTTTACTTTCAGTTACATTTGGTTTATGGTTATGTAATCAGTTTAATAAGGTTAAAAGTGTTAGATCATTGATTCACCCCCCCCCCTCTCCCCCTCTCAGTGTTCCTCAATCCTAACATACCCTAGGCATAGAGGTTGATTGTTGGGATGGATTCAAGGGAGTCTCACTCATAGGAGGGTCAATAGGNGTGTTAGATCATTGATTCCCCCCCCCCCCTCTCCCCCTCTCAGTGTTCCTCAATCCTAACATACCCTAGGCATAGAGGTTGATTGTTGGGATGGATTCAAGGGAGTCTCACTCATAGGAGGGTCAATAGGTGGCATGAATAGGGAGGGAAGCTACAAGCTTCCTCACTAGGTACAACACCTCATGAATGATGGATGGCGGAAGGCCACATCAGGCCAAAAGGGATGGCATATCCACTCTTGGGCCTAGGGTAGAGGATTGCTTCGGGCACCCTATCATGTATCCTTATCCAAGCCCCAATATGATTGAACCCAAATAATAAATTGTATATGTTATGAGTAAGATGATTGTGAATATATGTTCTTTAACTGTAGTAGTAATAATTGATTTTATGAATTGTATATCCTTTAACTATCTAACATGATTGCAGGATATCAACCAAGATGTATCTTGCTTTGAGTAAAGTTGTATCTATAGCTATATCATGCTCCTTGTTTTTAAGAACTTATGATTCTAGGGCAAAAGATAGGGTAATCCCAAAAGGGGACATTACAATAGGGTGCCTAAAGCGATCCTTTACCCTAGGCCCAAGAAGGGATATACCATCCCTCTTGGCCTCATGTGGCCTTCCACCATCCATCCTTCATGAGGTGGTGTACCTAGTGAGGAAGCTTGTATCAGTTTCTCCCTCCTTGTATTTTCTTCCTCAACTCACCATGATTGATTGTAGACTAGAAATCCGCATTATTGGTTGTATCTAATATTTGTAATGTTATTTATCAAGTATATTATTTGAATTATTGCCTACATTAAAATGTAAGGAATTGTTCATTTATACATTATCCTGCTGCATATATCAAGCATATGTATTAAACACATATTCATGCATACCACGGTGAACAAGAATACTACTGCCTGAAATAAATAACAATTTCTGATCTGATCTTGATCGCTGATATATAATGTGGTGATCTACTCTTATGAGCACCAATGCTTATTAAAATTACTTTCCTTGATTGATCATTTGATTGTTGTTGAATGATTGATTGATTGAGTGAATTCTTTTGGCTTGATGATTTGAGGTATTGGTGAGTTATTATTAAGTAATTGTTGATTAGATGGTTGAAAAGTGATGATATAATGAACACTAATTTGAAATATTGGTGGATGATGATTGAATGAATGTTGATTTGATAGAGTGATGATTGATTGCTGAATTGTATGTTTTCTTGATTACAAGATGATGTGATGATTGATGTGGATTCGATGATTGTTATTTTCATCTTGCTAATTGATTGTGTGCTTGATTTATTGAGCTATTAATGATTGATGGATGAAGGATGGATTCATGAGTGATGATTGATAAGTCCTCCTTCAATGCTTGGAATGAAATCTCCTTTATACTTTATTGGTGAAAGGGTCACCATCTTTCATAAGAATTGAGCCACCACCACTTTCTATTGTTGCCTTTGAGAAATATATATTATTCCCCAAATTGATTTCCCTTGGATGTTCTCCTCATATGAAACCTTCTGCCTTTTATATCTTCCAATGTGGGGGAGAATCACACCCCTTCGTCATATCTGCCCTTTGCAATGGTCACAACCTTCCATAATTACCACCCTTTGGAAGAGTCACAACCCTTCATCATTTCTGTCCTTTGAAAGAATCACAATCTTTCATAATTGTCGCTCTTTGAAAGAGTCAATTCTTCATCATTGCTGCCCTTTGAGAGAGTCACAGCCTTTCATAATTATCACTTTTTAAAAGAGTCACAATACTTCATAACTTTTGCCTTTTGAAGGATTCACTTCCTTGTTTTCTTCTCCCTTTTCTCTCTTCCATCAATTCTATCTTGGTTCACCACTTCCCTTTTCTGATTTCTCTTCCTTCCTCTCCACCCTTTCAAATGAAGTTCTCTTCTCCCTTTTATATCTCATGTTTGAGGGAGTCACAACTTTTCATTTCATGCCTTTTGACCATTCATTGAAATTAACTAAATTTTAATTATGTTGTATTTTGATTTCATTCTTTTATATTTTTAATTTAAATTTTATTTTTATTCTTTTATATTTTAATATTACTACTATTGTTTATCATTAAATCCTATTTCAAAAAGGAGGCATTGCAACAAATATGATGAAGAAGAACTAGGTGTTGCAGCAAACTCAGGTCAACAAACCAATGTTGCAGAGCAGAAAGATTGATTCCATCTGTAAGATTGTAGGACTGGATCCAAAGGCTTTCAAGATGATTCAAGGAGATATCTTCCGGTAGAAAATGCATTGGATCCATTTGATCTCTTCATTTTGACAATAGATCATGTAGTATAATCCCAAATGTTGATGAAAAAAACACAGCTTAAACTAGAATATCTGACCATGGAGATGACTGGGAAGGTTTCTCGGCTGGATGAGCAGACACCTACTATTCAGGTTTTCAAATAATGAATAGAAAGCTGGCCAGTAAAGATAATACTGTAGCAGTAATGCTAATTTTGTATTTATTTGAGTTCTTCTCGGGACTTGGTGCTACTTTCATCTTGGATGTGCAGGAAGTAGCTGTTTGTTATTATATAATATATTAATAAGGCTCATGGCCTCTTTGGACCTTGCAAAAAAATTAAATTGGTTGAGTACAAAGGAAAAGGGCCAGTGCAGTACTCTAGTATAAGATCAATTACCAACAGCTATTTGACAGCAGATTTTGACATTCCGATCTGGATATTAGTATTCAATGTTCATATGCACATGATACTACACAAAATTTCCATTTTTCTATACCCAAACAAAATATCCACCCACACACATATAGAACAGCCATTTTCCCCGCGAATCTAGGGAAATTATTTCAGAGCTATTCTAAGATTGACTCTTTGTTCTGAATCCAGTATGGGCTATAGCATATTATATTATTACTATAATGTAACCTTAGTCTAGCCACAGCCCCCTTTTTCGCTGAAACTAACCCAATTAGTGCAAAGACATTGTACAGCTGAGCTTTTACCCTGAAACAAATATACTATATTAATACAATCTAATCTTAAACTAACACTAACAGCCCTTTTTACTCCAAAAATATTTAAATTATTGCAATAATTTGGTAGGTTCCAGAGAAAAAAAAGACAGTTAGTGAGCTTACACTTGCAATGAGACGAATTGCATGCAGTGTCCAATGGCGGGTTTTGGCATTCAGAATATGATGTACTCTTAGTATAGATCGGCGTATGAATCAAAAAAATTCAGAGTTATGAAATCAAATTGAATTAAATGGGTAAATAGAACATACCGGTCGACTCTTGTATCTTCCTCAAGGCGTAGATCACTTTCCACATTCCAGAGTCTCAGATAGATAATAATCCCCATACCCATCATACAGAGCAATAAAAGAAATCCTGTAGTGCTCAGTTTGGCCATGATGGATGCAACTATTCTAGTAAATCGGTACAGAAGAACATAACATGTGGGAAGGAAAACAGTATTGAGGGTGTACAGTTCAGCTTCAAATTTAGAACAGAATTTGCTGCTAAAATAAATTGCTAATTGCTCGAGGGACGACCAAACAATTATACATATCGATCCATTTATGGATTCTCGTGATTTTTCCGTTTCCTAATCGTGTTTCTTTGTAGTGTTCTGACAGAGTTCGCTCTTACAGGGTCCATTGTCTTAAATTGAATTATATATATTTATATGTTTTTGAATAGATAAGGTTAAAGTCATCAAGAGTATTGACAATTTGTACTTCATTTTGTAATTGGTATTTATTTAATTTGTTGTATTTTTTAATTTTTTCGATAGTTTTATTTTTATTTTTATTTTAAATTTTGGTGGGTGAATTTTTATTTATTTATTAAAGATTAAAAAATAATATTCAATAAAAATTATAAGTGGTATGTTAGTAGACATTATTTATTGAGTTCAAATTTTATCATTTGTTAGTAGTTAGTTTATATTTATTCTTATTTTTTTGTCAAAACCGAAGCTTTTGAACAAGGCATGAACATTCATCAAAGGATAAATAATAGAAGAATTTCATCATTGTCATTTGAATAGGCAATATAAATGCAAAATGCAAAATTTTGAAGTATGTAGAAAACAGAAATTATATCCAATCAAATTGCATGTGGCAAAAAACTAAACTATTTTTGATTGAAAAAACTTTGATCACGAAAAGGATTGATTTGGAACTGTCGCTTTGCAACTTGCTCGAATTGATTGGGCGGGTGGCAGCCAACTTGGCCCTTCGTACGCGGGGGGTATTTAATGTGCCTTTCTTTAACCAGGCAATATGGGCACAAATTCAGGTGGTATTAACGCTTCTGCTTTAACTAGAAGAGAAGAGGTAAAAACTAGCCCTAAGGTTGCAGGAAGCGAGGAGAAGGTAAATAAAACCTTCAGGCAAGCGTTGGTTGGTGTATCCGTCTACAAGGATAGTGCTAGATTCGTCAACAAAGACCAAGAAGACAATGGAGTCGGCGAAGGACCAGAAGGTAAGGTTTCTGCCTCCAAACGCCTTGTCATTTCTCCTAATGTAGGTATGTTTGATGTGATTAGGGCGGAGAGGAGTAGGCTTAGTGAAACTGCTATTTTTCTTGCCGCACAAGATGTTGAAAAAATCCCTTCCCGTGTGTTTATGACTAACTGGCTCCATTCAGTTTGGGGTATGAAATTAGGGTTTAAATTTTCATTGTGCAGGATGTTACAAAAAAGTTTATTCATTATTTTTTTCTATGACTCGGCCAGTTAAAAGGTTGTGTTTAATAAACAATTCTGGACTATTGGTTCCTATCATTTTTTTCCCCTGGGTTGGTCAAACAATGCCAATCTTGAGGAGAATATGGCACAGACATGCCCTAGATGGCTAACCATTAGAAGGATACCTCCATTTCTTTGGAATGTCTTGCCAGAAGCCCTAGACTCATTGGGTAAAGTCATTCGTGTTGACCAATCTAATATCTTGCTCCCACATATGGATGCTAGAGTGTTGATCTCCATTAAACCTAGAGCAGATATTCTAGACAGCCTAGTATTTGATTTGGAGGATGGTTTGTTTTCATGTCCAGTTGAATTTCTGGGTGGAGTGAAGTTGTGTTTCCTTTGCAAGAGGGACGATCATAGGAGAAGGAATTTCCCTCTCTTGGCCTCTAAAACTAAACCCCAATCCTCTTCCAAAGTTGAGGTTAAGCATAATCACCCTATAACCCTTGATTGGGGACAATGAGTATTGTCAGGATGACATGGATATTTCAGAAGGGCGGAATGTGAAAAGAATCAGTGATCCCTCTAATAGAATTTCTTTACCTGATTATGATCTAACGGTCATTCCAGCAACCCCCCATGTCCCCTCCTCTTCTTGCCCTCTACCCAGTCCCCCTCACCACTCACACTCCTTAATGTTTCATACAAGTTTTTTGGCCAAAGCCTTGGCCATTAGACTTAAAGAGGTGCTTCCCAAGATTATAAAATGCAATCAGACCGGGTTTGTTAAAGGTGGGTACATTTTGGAGAACTTGGTTACATGTTGGGAAGCCATGGAGTAGGCTAAAGAAATGAATCAGAAAGCATGTATGCTTCTATTAGACTATGAGAAATCCTATGACAGGATTGAGTGTAGTTTCATCTACTTGATGATGGAAGCACTGGGTATTCCAAAAGAATTTGTGAAAATGGTCCAAACTTTGATGAATGGTGCTTTGGCCAGAGTAGAAGTAAATTGTGTGAGATCGGATAGTTTTGAGTTGACCAAATCCATTAGGCAAGGCTTCCCTCTTGCTCCAACCCTATTTGTAATAGTTGTTGATGCAATAGGCTATTTGATCTCAGATGATTTTCTCATACCAAGAGTTAGGGGAATACAAATTCCAAAGGGTAAAGAAGTTACCAATGTGAAATTTGTTGATGACACAACATTATTACTAAGGCTAAAGGTTGAGAATATGATTACCTTTATGAAAAAGATCAATTGGTTTTGCACAACCTTAAGTAGTAAGATATCAATGGAAAAATCCATCTTCTTAGGATAGACAGAGGAACCTCTTCTTTGGCTATCCCAATGGAATTTTAGATGGGAGGGGCCAGAATACCAATTCAAATATCTTGGCATTCCATTCTCCATAAACCCAAATATGAAAGCAATATGGGAATGGGTAAAGCATAAAGTAGAAAATAGATTGAACAAATGGGATAGCCAATATCTGTCCATGGCAGGAAGAGTACAATTTTTCCAAAAATTTATGTCTTCCTATTCAATTTATTACTCCTCGGCTTGGTTTTTTTGTCACTATCAGTTCAATTTTCTCCAAAAAATAATAAGGGACTATCTATGGTCTAATGGCAGGGGTAACAAAAAAAGGCATGTTGTAATATGGGAATGGTGTACAATAGAAAGGAAAAATAGGGGACTAGGTGATGTAGAGGGCATCGATGGTAATCTGGTAATCTGCATATCATTCTTTAATTTGCATACTTCATTACTTTTTCCTTAAGAAACAACGATTCGAGAGACTCACCATTCTTCCATACTCCGATAATAACAATGACAACTTAATATGATAATAATCTCCATTATAAACCATTGCATCAGACTCTCAAAACACATTTACCTTCACTGATTATCATACCTTGCGGCTTTCATGTACCGAGCTCCATTCATTATCTTGCAGGACTTATCAAAGAAAGAACATTTAAGTCGGGAGAGTTCACCACCTTTCCTCCACAAAACTACAATAGTTGAGTTGTATGTGTGTGTGTGTGTGTATAAGTTCACCACCTTTCTGTTCATGAATGTTGAGCATAGGATAAACTGGTCTTGGTTGTCGCTCCAAGATGGACGCTCAACACATTCGAGATACACCAAATACTAATGTCACTGCAAATAACTCTCTCTCGGCTCCCTTCCAAATACAAGTAATCCTGCACAAAGTTGCTCGAGTCTCTTCTCCACAGTGGCTACCGATGCATGGTCTACACATGGCATGAACTGATCACCCATCTTTATGGTAGTCGTTTTGTGGTTTGAAACCATAATGATCGTGTGAAACGGTTCATGAAAACTGTTATGGTTTAGAAATCGATTGACTATCAAATGAAACCATTTATTCTTGAATACATTCTCTGCAAAATGCATAGCAGTTATAAAGCCCAGAGCATAAACAAAATGGTTTATTAAATATCGATGTTAACAACCCAAGGAACCCAATAAGTAAACCAGATTGGACTTATTAATGTTGACTTTCAAAACCTTAAACATTTCATTGTTTAGTTCTAACAAAATCCTAAAAACATTGAATCATATAGAACTCCAGTAATAACAAAACCTCACAACCCGATTCATGAACAATAATAAACTCTTTAATCAAACCGAAACCATGTAACACACCATAACCATTCAAAAAAAGAAAACTTATGAAATCGGTCGCAGGAAATATTTAGAGAAAAGACATTAACGAAACTTGAGAACTCAAAATGATCGACTCCATAATAAGATGCTTTACTTAAAACCAATGAATACATGATATCGATGGCTCTCTGGCTGGAGGCAGGAGAGCCTGATTCTTTTCAGAATTCTTACTCTTTTTTCCTATTCTATTGTCTATCGACCCTCTCTATCAATTCTCCTCTCTATTACATAGTGTAGTCTATTTAAGACCATATTGGACCATTACAAAATGGTTTGTATTCCATGACCATTCATATTCCTATTCAGCTTTACAAATGTCAAAATATCTCTATATTGAATACATTACATTTTAATTTAACAAATTTATCCTTTCTTGAAATGATCCCACGAAATTTTAAGATGACATATTTTAACTAATAAGAAACTCGAAGGTGAAGGTGGTGCCCCTACACCAGACTCCTGAACTTTAAAGTTTTCCATGTCCCATGGAAATGCTTGTGAGAATCTACAAAAATTTGTGCCTCTTTGTCTTCACTGGATTACTGCATTGACGCCTTTGTTGCTTCTTCTTTCTCTTTCATCACATCTTCATATTCTTTGAGAATCCTTTTGACACCTCCAATACACCTTTCTATTCTGGAACACACTTGGTGGAAAATGAGCACTCCAAGGCTTCGACAAAGGAACCAGTGTACAAGTGACGTTAAAAGACTTCTCTCTCTCAACAATTTTGCGACCACAAAATATCGTAGCAAGAATAATCACAACCCAAAAATCCTGGTGTAGATTGCCTCCTTTGGTGCTCTATCTACACACTCAGAATCTTCTGAGCTTTGATACCACTTGATGTAGAGGGCATCGATGGTAATCTGGTAATCTGCATATCATTCTTTAATCTACATACTTCATTACTCTTTCCTTAAGAAACAATGATTCAAGAGACTCACCATTCTTCCATACTCTAATAATAACAATGCCAACTTAATATGATAATAATCTCCATTATAAATCATTGCATCGGACTCTCAAAACACATTTACCTTCACTGATTATCATACATTGCGGCTTTCATAGACCGAGCTTCATTCTATTATCTTGCGGGACTTATCAAAGAAAGAACATTTAAATTGGGAGAGTTCACCACCTTTCCTCCACAAAACTGCAATAGTTGAGTTGTACGTATATATATATATATATATATATATA
>MU227452.1:2150986-2164635 GCA_018584345.1 Thuja plicata | reverse complement strand
ATGTTGCTGCAAATAACTCTCTCTTGGCTCCCTTCCAAATACAATTAATGATGTACAAAAGTCGCTTGAGTCTCTTCTCCACAGCAGCTACCGATGCATGGTCTACACGCGACATAAACTAATCACCCATCTTTATGGTAGCCATTTCGTGGTTCAAAACCATAATGATCGTGTGAAATGGTTCGTGAAAACCGTTATGGTTTTGAAATCGATTCACTATCAAATGAAATTGTTTATTCTTGAATACATTCTCTGCAAAATGCACGGCTGTTATAAATCCCGAAGCATAAACAAAATGGTTTATTAAATATCGTTGTTAAAAACCCAAGGAACCCAATAAGTAAACCAGATTGGACTTATTAATGTCGACTTTCAAAACCTTAAACATTTCGTTGTTAAGTTCTATCAAAAACCCAAAAACATTGAAGCATATAGAACTCCAGTAATGACGAAACCTCACAACCCGATTCATGAACAATAATAAACTCTTTAATCAAACTGAAACCATGTAACACACCGTAACCATTCAAAAAGAGAAAACTTATGAAATTGGTCGCAAGAAATATTTAGAGAAAAGACATTAACGAAACTTGAGAACTCAAAATGATCGACTCCATAATAGGATGCTTTACTTAAAGCTAATGAATACATTATATTGATGGCTCTCTGGCTGGAGTCTAGAGAGCCCGATTCTTTTTAGATTTCTTACTCTCTTTTCCTATTCTATTTTCTATTGACCCTCTCTATCGATTCTCCTCTCTATTACATAGTGTAGTTTGTTTAAGACCATATTGGACCGTTACAAAACAATTTGTCTTCCATGACCATTCATATTCCTATTCAGCTTTACAAATGTCATAATATCTCTATATCAAATATATTACATTGTAATTTAACAAATTTATCCTTTCTTGAAATGATCCCACAAACTTTTAATATGACATAACTTAAATAATAAGAAACTCGAAGATGGAGGTGGTGCCCTTGCACCACTAGGTCTGAAAGACCTAAGACTCCAAGGAATTTCTCTTGGCACTAATTTGATTGTGAAATCTATGGAGGGAGATGAGCCATGGAAAATATTGATCAAAAATAAATTAATAAGGGGTCATCCTAAGAAAGGTAGAAAATGGCTAATTTTGCCATTAAATGACATCCTTGCAGGATAGATTAAGTTCAAAGTGCAAGGATTAGCAATGTTTAAATTTCTATGGAAAGGATGAGACTATATAAAATAGTTTATTACTGATAATAAGGTGGTTCACTACAATAATATGATCTGTGGCAACAAATCTATCAGTTAGAATCTAAAATCCAAAGAAAAACCTCTTGCATTGATGTAAGGGTGCTCAACTAGGTTGTGGAATGAAAAAGGAATTTCATGTATGGCTAATATCATTCAGAATGAAACACTCATTGGTTGGGAAGACCTAAAAGTTAGTTATGACATGCCAATATCTCAGTATAGGACATTCTATATTTTGAAAGATTCTTGTAAAGACCTTAGTCTTCCTAAAGACTACTATGTGGACATCAATTGTCACTTACTCTTTAGATGGTCTGATGGTACCTTGCTACCAGAAATCAATTCTAAGCAGTTGTATGCCCTTCTGTCTAATGATAATTCCATCCTTTCCCATGTAAACACCTAATAGAATCTCTATCTTGAGCTACAGTAACATCACTTGGAGATTTACTAGCACAACATGATGAAATGGGAAAAGAAAGAGCAATTTACTATATAAGCAGGACAATAGTTTCCTCTGATCACAATTACACCGATATTGAAAAATATTGCTTAGCGGTGGTATTTGCTTCTCAAAATCTCTGACACTATATGCTCACACATTCTGTCAAAATGATTGCAAAAATTGATCCTTTAAAGTACTTGTTAAACAAGGCAACTCTGACTAGCAGAGTAGCAAAATGGGTGATGATACTCAATGAATTTGACATTGAATACATAGCTAGAAAAACCATCAAAGGACAAGTCATTGTTGACCATTTGGCAGACACTCCCCTTCAAGATGGTAAGCCCTTGACCATAGAGTTTCCTGATGAAGCTATTTTACATCTAACAGAGCATCCCTAGAAAATGTTCTTCGACAACTCATTCACATAGCAAGGGTCTAGAGCTGGTGTGCTCTTTATAATGCCCCAAACAAGATTCCCAAAGCATACAAGATGATATTTCCTTGCACAAACAACATAGTTGAGTATGAAGCTTTGGAAAATGGACTAAAGTTGGCTATCGAATGAAAAATCACAGAACTGCACATCTACGAGGATTCTCAGTTAGTGATCAATCAAGTGAACGATCAATATCAAACCAAGGATGAGAAGCTCCTGCCATATAAGAGGATGGTTGAAAATCTAAAGAAGTACTTTGTATTCATCACTTTCCAGCAAATACAAAGGGAAGCAAATAAAGTTGTTGACGCCATGGCTACTTTAGCCTCAATGTTACAATTAGAAAAGCATCAATTTTTCTATGACTTCATGGTGGAAGAACTCCCTTTTCCATCCTATGACTCCCCAGAATCCCAAATCGTATGCTCAATTGTGGGCACTGAATCCTCTTGATACATCAAAATATACTTCTACTTGTGCGACCAAATAATCCCTGATGACCTATCTGAAAATGAGAAGAGAAACCTTACAAGAAATGTCATACATTATTTGATCATTACTAATGATTTGTACAAACGAGGTCTAGATGGTACTCTACGGTACTCTCCTTAGGTGTCTAGAATGTGAAGAGTTTGAACATGCACTAAAATAAGTCCACGATGGTATTTGTGGGTCTCACTCGAATGGTCTTTCATTATCAAATAAAATCCTAAGGGTGGGGTACTATTGGCCTTCCATGGAGAAAGACGCTATTTAGTTTTCTAAATCCTGCAAGAAATGCCAATTACATGGTAATCTAATCCATGTTCCTTCTCAAGAGTTGTTACCTTTCATCACACACTATCCATTCCAACAATGGGCCTTTGACTTCATAGGGAAAATATACCCCTCCTCATCCAGTGGACACAAATTCATTATTACAGCCACTGAGTACTTTACCAAGTGGGTTGAAGCAGTCCCACTCATCAAAGCAACCTGGAAACAAGTATCCATGTTTATCCTAAACTACATCATCTGTAGGTACGGTATACCTTCCTCTATTATAACAGACAATGGGGGACAATTCAAAAACAAATATATGGATGAATTATGTGATAATTTCAAAATTACCCAACATTGTTCCTTTGTCTACAATCCTCAAGGGAATGGACAGGCTGAGGCATCCAATAAGAACATATTGAAAATCTTGCATAGGACAGTAAGTAAGTCAGGAAAAGACTGGCATATTAAATTAAATCTAGCTGTGTGGGCTTATCAAATCATGATTAGAACACCTACAGGGGCAATGCCATTTTCTTTGGTATATGGCACAGAACCAGTATTGCCTATTGAAGTTGAGATACCATCACTCAGAGTCTCACTGCAAGGGCTCATCACTGATGAAGATTACCAGATTTCCAGAATCTAGGAATTAGAATTACTTGATGAAAGAAGGAAATAATAATTTGACCATTTAAGGGTCTATCAGAAAAGGATGTCTAGAGGTTACAACAAATAAGTAAGATAGAGAATTTCAGGTTGGAGATCTTGTACTTAGAGAAAATCTAAAGAATCAACAACATCGCGAGAAAAAGGGAAAATTTGAACCCAACTAGCTAGGTCCCTTCATGATTACTGTAGCATTTGGCTCTAGAGAATATCAACTATCAACTCCAGAAGGGGAGATATTTCTTGATCCACCTAAAAAATTTCTACAGCTAGACATTCTGAGCAGTTCCTGTACAACAAAACTGATCCTGAAGAAATATCAAAAACAATAAAAAGTAGAAAAGCCAAAAGAATTTGGAAAAAGTCCTTAAAAAATGATCATCTCGGTGAAAACCTGGCAAACAGGCACCTTGATGGATCAACAAAAAAAGTGAAAAAACACAAAAATACAAAAAAGTAAAAAAAACAAAGAAAATTTGAAAAATTGAAAAAGTGCCTTGGTGAAAACCTAGTAAACAGGTGCCTTGGTAGAAAAAATAGAAATCCTACCAAGTGGTGAAAACCTGGCAAACAAGCATCACTTGTAACTAACGCTCCATCTATCAATGTGTAGCTTGACTATCTTAGCCCTACCTTGTTGCACTTAATGAACTTTTTGTCACTTTCGTGACCTTGTGCAACCCAACCCAAACATTGAAATAGCATCCTAAGATTGGAATCAATTGATATATTAGTCTTATGGGTTTGTTCATCACTAAGGGCAGTCTTATGGTTATCAAGTCAACACCTTTTTAGTCGTCCCACTAATTAAGGTTAGCTACCTTAGTCTTCTAGCCACTGGACATTTTTCCACTAACACCACTGGTGTTTTTCAACACCTTAATCCAACAGTGTTTCTCAACACTACTTATTTGTATATACCTATGTTTTTAAACACACATCGAATAAAATGCTTAAATCTTGGTTTATTAACACTCGAGCACACAATAATGTTTTTCAACACAAACACCCAAAAGCACAATGGTGTTTTTCGGCACCTTACATAGATAAACTTACAACAATCAAAAATTGCTACAAGAATGATGATCATTTTCTTGAATGTTGTTTGTTATCAATGATTTTCATACTCTTTTCTTTGATTGTTTCTTATTGGTGTTGTTCCAATGACCCTATAACGTCAAGTAAATGGGGTGTATGTGATAATAGCTTCCGCATTAAGGTGGAAAAGTCTCACATCCCTTGATCTTGTTTACTTGCACGCCAAGGTGAGTTTGGAACTATCTCCTTGACTGTTAATCTACTTGTTTATGCAAGAATTCCCTCATGGTTATCTTGGCTCTAAATGCCTTGATACTAGTGTATCCTTGCAATATCAACTAGAAACAATGTTCAAGTTATCCTGGTTCTTATTCCTTGATGCTTATATTAGTTTCTCACATTTTATGTGATGAAAGTCATACTCATATCCTTATGGTCACAACGACACCAGTAAGGGTTGTCTTGACTTTGATTTCCCAAACACTCGATGATGACAAACTGGCTAAAGGAATCAGTGACTAGACTCGCGTTGTAGGCTACATTTCATTCTTAAACTTGCCTAATAGTATTACAATGACAAAAAGAGCTATCCTTCTAACGTCGAATCCTTCGCTAAAGTGATCAACTACATTAATCTCCTTAAGGTTATACATCTACAAAAAGAAAGTCTGCATCAACCAAGTAAGAATCAAATCATCACAGTTTTCAGAGAACAAAACATCATGATAAGAGCATGTTATGTACTGAGCAAAAATGAGATATGTTTTCATCCAAGATATATATAAAAGCCACTCAACGCAATGAAACAAGATAATAATCTACTCAGAAGTTACACATGAATGAGCAAAAGACAAGAAAGCATGACATCACACTGAGCACGAATTGATCATATATATATATATATATATATATATTAAAAGTATCTGTGTCTACAAAAATATGCTCAGATTAGCTCGAGCAAAATATGCATCCTTGATGTAAATGAATCATGTGTACAACCAATGTATCTCACAAAAATTAGAAAGGGATAAGAGAGATGAGGGAATATCAAGACGCGCTCCCTCCCTCACCATTGTCACGAGGGGGAGGAAGAGGAACATCTGCTCGAGGTGGAGGGCCCACTCCCTCAAATCTCGCCAAATGTTGTGAATATGGTGGTACCTGCTGCACCACAGGAACTAACACACTATATGTTGCTACATAATAGGTTGCTCAACTAGTCTTCTGAGTAACCTCATGCTGAAAATAAACACACTTAGCTGCAAACCCACGGGTCAGCTCCTGAATCCTCTCATCTCTCTCAGCAATTTGTGCGTGATCCACTGCTAGCTATTTTGTATCCCTTGGACCCATCCTATCAAAGTGTGGTTCACATCCTATGGGGTCTACTCCTTGGGAAAAACCTTCTCCTCTCCAACTTGTGCATCCCTCTACTAACGAACCTATCAAGTTGCATCATCAAAAATGGGATCCTGGTGAGCATCACCCATCTCCTCATCTATTGCACTTGTGGGAGGAACACCAACACTGACAAAACCTAATGTCCCTCCCTCTTTGCACTATCATTGTTGCCTTGTTGTAGGTGCCTTGCTAGAACTGGCACCTGGGTCTCCTCCTGCTCCCCTGGGTGTTGGAACCCTCTGTCCTCCACCTACAACCCTCTGTGGAACCTCCACCTCCTCAATTTTTGGCACTCTCTCGGTTGGATCTGTGAATCTCGGGAAGGGATGACAAGTAAAGTAGTCTTTGTACTGGGGTGTGACCCCTATACCCGCCACATCCTCTAAGTAATACCAAGATGGTCGATGTAACTGTATGATCTCCTGCAAGAAAAGATACAAAGATAATCTAGGAGACCACCCTCAGTGCTCCTCATCCACAAACCAAGCATGGGTTGTAAACTCCTATGGTATACTCTCAGGCCATTAAGAAATCTAGTCTTATTTTGAAGCTTCACGGTTCACATTTTGGTTTTGATTTCTCAGCATATGTGATGGAAATTTATGAAGATTCTACTGGCACAATTTGGTTGCATTTCTTGTGTCAATTCTTTGGGATTTTATTCAGGTACTATTATTCTATCATCTCTTTGAAGAAGATGATTCTTGTGGTTCAGTTTTTGTTGCTCATTAACAAAGAAAGGCAAAAACATATTCAATTTTTTGTTAAGGTTAAAGAGTTTATTTTTGAAAAGATTTATCATATATATTATGACTTTTTAATCTTAGATCAGATAAAGGTAATTAGCCTGGTGTAAATGGAAAATATTTTAGTTGATTTTTGGTTAACCCTGCTTATTGTTTGTTATCCTCTCTCGAGGGTTACCTTTGATGATCTTATGCAGAAAAGTTTGTCTTGCTAAATGTTGAAAATGTAAATATCTTTATAACTCTTCTTAGGGTTAGTTGCCCTAATGTGAGAGCATTCTTGAAGACAATATTTTTGTTATTGTATTATGCTGACAGTTTTGAAAATAAATGGAAAATAGAATTTGTGGTTTCAGTAACCCTTGATAGGGTTTGGTACCCTACTTCGAGGGTAACCATATGAAAACAGTTGTATGATTTTGAAAACAAATTGGATTCTCCGACAATAAAGTTGGGTTACCTCGGTGATTTTACTACATACAGTTATTCATTTTTAAATTATCATTTTTATTCTGTATATACCAATACATGCACAATTATTTTCTAAATAAGAACAGAAAAAAATTGCATGTATAGGGATATATATGTGGTGAAAATTAAAAATGACAAGAGAGGTACATAGAGATACAACTGAAAAATAGGGTTATTGGATATATTATGATATCACCTTTCTCTTGTGGTGAAAAAGGTATTTGTTTGATACAAAGCATATCTTTGTAAAAAGAAAACAAAGACATTTGGTTATACTCTCTCTAGTTTGTTTAACAGAAATATTGTTCTGAAGAAGAGAGATTTTATAGTACTATCTTAACAGTACCTTGTAGTGAGAATTATCGTATATCTTTCATTTCCTTATGATATTTGGGGGCTTAGAATTGCACGAATACAATGTAGTTATAATTTTGACAAATATTCCTATTATACCTTTGAAGTGTGAAGTTGGTGCTTCAGGAAGAGTGTGAGTTGTAGCTCCACTATTGATATAGGAGTTGGTGCCCCTTGTAGTTGGTGTTGTTAAACATAAATGTACTAAGTAAGTACTCTTTGGATTAATGAGAAATATACAGGTTATGAGTCATTTTTCTATCCAAAGAGGGTTTTCCACTCATGAAAATCATGGTGGCGAGTGCTTATATTTGTCTCTCAGTTTGCTTCATTGTTGGATGGTTTGATACTTATGTTTAACTGTCATTTCTTATTGTGTTTCAGTTCATTCTTTGTTCACTATTTTTCATTGTTAATTGATCAGTTTAAAAGTATTCTCAAGGTTGTTCATTATTGTTGTTATGTCAAGATGGTATGTTATTAATTAATCTATCAAGTTCAATTTTCATAAAACAACATTTATAATAGTATGCATGCTTGATCAATTCATCAGTTCATGTCTTGGTACACAACATTGTCAAAAGTTGTAAAGTATTACATTTAAAAATAAAATTATTCACTCTGATTCACCCCCCCCTCTCAGAGTGAATCCACTTCCAACAAGTTGTATCAAAGCATAGGTTCCCTCATATAGGTCAGTCCTAGGGATTGATTCTGGTCTTTTAAATTTTGTTCAGTCTATATAGGTGTCTCCCTTGAAAGAGCTCCTTTGCTTGATGGCTCAGATTATGATTTTTGGAGGATTATGATGGTGACTTAGAAAATTTTGGTGATAAATTCAGGTATCCATTTCAAAGGTAAAGGTTCCTTGTGTCAATTTTAACAGCCTTGGGTTGATCTTGGTAAATGGAATATTATGGGTAAGAAGTGCAAGAATAAGAAGATGAAGGATTTTCCTAAAATAGAATCAGATCCAAATGATGTTGATAAGTTGACTAATAATCTTGATACTAAATATTGTGTTGCAGATATGTTTGATGCCCCTACTGATCAAGAAGCAGAAGGTGAACGAGTGATTTGTCTTGAGGAGGAATTGCTTTCAGCCCTAGATGTAATCAAGAACATTACAAAGGAAAATAATGATCTCAAGGTATGTTTAAAAGAGAGTGTTTATGTTAATAAGGTTGTAATCCAAAACCTTGATGATGCTAAAAAGATTATAGAGTAACTTAAAGTTAACTTGAACAACGAGGATGAAATGTGCAACAAATTAGAATGTGAGGTTACATCTTTGAAGAAAATTTATAATAATGACTCTTTGTTAGAAGAACAAACTTTGAAAGATAATATGATCATAACTCAAAAAGTTGAAATTGAAGAACATAAAAAGAATAGAAAATTTATTAAGGTCATATTTGGAGGTTAAAAAGATTGAGTGTCTAAATCATGAAGTAGAAGTTGTGACTCTAAGGAAAGGACTTAAATTTATCAAGAACAAATCAAAGAATTTTTTATTTTTTTTTAATAATAGTACTAACTTGATATATGATATATTGGACATACAAAGTCATTCAAAGGAACCTACAGGTTTGGGATACAATGTTGGACACAACTCTTCACAAGGTTATGAACATAAGACAGTGTTTGCTACTACAAAAGGAAAGAAATTTACATTCAAGAAAACACCTAGGAATAATATTGATTTGGGTTGTAATAATGTTGTACCTAAGGAGAAGATGAAATCAGATGGTAATGACAGTAACAAAAGAAGTGTTTTTGGATCCTCACATCCCTGGTACAATTAGACAGTCGGGTATAATCATTCTTTTCAAGGTTATTGTTATGGTTGTAATGCATATGATCATAAATTTGCAACTTGTAAAAACATTGTCAAAAATTGGCTTGGGTTTTCAAGAAGAAATTCTTTCATGAGTCAATAATGTTATAATTGTTATGTTTTTGGTCACAAGGCTGCAAGATGTATATGGTCTGCAAAATCAGATTTGTTTTATAAAGATGGAAAGAAGAAGGCTCTTATGGTTTGGAGAAAGAAAAGTAATCAAAATGAAGACAAAGATGAATGGTTGAAAACTCCATGTGCGCTCCTTTCACATGTTGTGTCATCTTAATTCTTGAAGAAAGTAGTAAAGATTCTGGGGAAGTTAATGATGATAATATCTTTTACCCCTATGAAGAAGAAATATTGATATGGAATGCTAATGTTTTTTTAACATCTTTTAGTTATTATTTGAAACATGATTGTGAGCCACTATGATGCGTGATATTGTATCAGTTTTAAGTAGGGAATTTTTTCTATAGAAAATGATAATGGTAATAAGATTTTGGTTATGACTACATTGTAGATTTGATTCATTGTTATGGGTCAGTTAAATACAGTCGTAATGTGTGCATGACACTGATTAGGAAACAAGGTTATTGAACCATGAAAGAGTGGACAAATGTTATACTAAGGTTTTGTATGTGTAAACAAGTTTGAGAAGAATAGACAAGACCAAATGGTGGTGTGGTAAGATGGTATTATAAAAAGACCAGACTATTTTTTGATCAAAATGAAAGTTTTTTGTGTGCAAAAGACATTGAGAAAAGTATTTTCAAGAAGGTAAGAAACCATTTTTAGTGATAAATGATATTCATGCTTATTGTTCACATTATTTGGAAATGGTTTGAATTTTTGTGCTCACTATTTCATAATTACATTTCCATTTGAAAAGAGGATGTTGATCTATGATTTGATTGAAATTAGTGAGTATATTATGAGATACTACTACTGACAGAAACAAGGTTTTGATCAAATCCCTTATGAAAATTAAAGAATATGTATCTGCTGGCACAAAAAAGTGATAAAGTACTTCAATGATTAAGTGCATTTGATAAATAATGTGCTAGCATGTTAACAAATACATATTGAGAATGGTAGATGTATGACAAACTGAAATTGTAGTTGCGGGATTGAGTATAGGTAAAACAACATTATCAATGAAACAATTTATATGTAACAAGTATTATGTGCATAATTAATTATGACATGTGCAACAATGATCAGGATCAGAAGGCATATACTGTGATATTCTATGATTACATATGATCAGTCACTTTGATGTGTTCAACAAATGAAGGTGACACTTGGTACAACAATGAGAAAGGAAAACTGTCTTATAACAATTGATCACACATTCAATAAGAGATATAATCATGACATACTCAAGTGATTTGTGATAACATGAGACAACTCTCAAGATTATCTCAAGTTCAAGTTTTTGTATTGATATAGTTATGATGACATGTTTTCTAAGGTTGTGAATATGCTCTAATGGATAATGTGGTTATGGTTTTGAATTAGCACATGAAAATGAGTATTCTAATTATGTCTGCATGGGGGAGCTTGTCTCTCCACCAACAACATTTTTTTCGCTTATCTTGATTATGTTCTTCTTATTATTTTCTCTTGTAAGATTACTTAATCTTGGTTTTCAACATAGTTATTGGTTACCCTTTGTACTTGAGACAAAACGGGGGAGAAGCATCGTTGAATTTATGGTTTATTTTGTTTATTGGTGGTATTATTCATGATATTGGGCTTGTTTTTGTTCTTGGTCTATTGTGCATATTCTATCTTGTATGAATCAAAACATTGTGGCATGGTATATATTTAGATTTGTATATGTTACAACATTATTACACACTAGATTAATGAGCTTTTCTAGTATATTAAGTTGTGATTCCCTTGGCATATAAGTATTGATTGGAAGACAACATCATCTATTTATTCAGTAGTTTTATATGGTCATCTGTTATTTGGTTCTATAGTTCTTGAGCTCTTGAAATAGTGGCATTTAATGATGTCTTGTGTTTTCCATCAAGGACAAAGGGGCAGTTTGTTTCTCTTTTTTGTTTGTCCTTGATGACAAAAAGGGTATCCATTGGTATTGCCATCATTAACAATTTGCATGGCTCACAATGATTATGGTATTCAATTTGTATGCATATTCAACTGTTTGTTTTCTTATGATACTGATGAATTCAGTTTGTCTGGATAGTATGTAGAGTGACTAGTTCTTTTGTTAAGGTACAAGTGATCATGTATATTGTTCACAATTCATTGGAGCAAGTATATGGTTTATTTCTCTCTACTGGTATTTGACATTGATTCATTTGGCATTGATCTATTGGCATCTTATTTCAATGTCACACGTATATCTATTAGTCACTTGTGGTTCAATTGGAATATTAGTATTTTTATGATATTTTAGCATTGTCTCAATATGCAAGCAAGACACTTTTAATTGATGAAATCAATGTTTTAGATATGAATGAGATATTTTCAAGGATTCTATTTTATATGGTTTTGATTCACATGCACTAATATTACTAAATGAACTTTATCAATGATTATGTTGATAAAGCACTTTGAATGTATTGGATCAAATAATGAGTGGTTGATTTTTAAAGTGTTAACCAAGCACTTCGTGGACATAGCCACTTTATCTTTCCTTAAAAGTTATCGGGTTATATGCTTCAAAGTGGCAATATATAGGGTCTTAAAAAGGCATTTAATATACTTTTTGTAAAAGGTATTCTATAGGGTCAAAAATGCATTTTGAAAGGTAACAAGCCAACTTGGTTAATCAACACATAACACTAATATTTTTGATGTGGAAATCTGGTTAAGGGAAAAAAGCATCGTGGGGATCTAACCCACAAAATGATGTACTTTGGTAAAAGAACTATACATTGTTAGGATTATTACAAGGGTAATGCACGTGCATTTAGGAACACTGCCTTAAGCTCACTGCTCAAATAAAACAAGGGCTACACCCCAAAGGAAGGTTCACTTCCTTACAACAAGTATATGGACAATAATCCACTGTGAACTACAATCCACTAATGAAGAACTAGTTGATAGCATCTATGTGATGACATGTAACTGATTAAATGATTGACTATATTAAGTTGAAGATGATGCAAGACATTAAATTAGTTAATGGTTTGTATTGTCATTGATGTCAACTTGATATCATCTATATGGTCATGCCAAAGACTTCAGATAATCAATGGAATAAAGGTTATGCTTTCAGCAATGCATAAAAGTCTAGTATTCACTAAGTGATAGACTACACCGGCGGAGTGCACACCATCGGTAAAGATAGAGATAAAAGTCACAGTGATGCCCGACGAGCAAAAGACAGTGTTGCCTGATGAAGTAGAATCATATGATGCCCAACGAGCTAAAAATAGTGTTGCCCGACGAACAAGATCCAATGATGCCTGACGGACGAAGATCCCGAACCTAACTGAAGTGACACCAACAGAACTGGCAGCTGTCACCGGCGATGAACTATAGAATTGACCGATGGAACAAAGAGATCAAAAAATGACAAAATATCTAGCTGGCAGAGCTAAAGGATAGACTTAACTAGTTATTTTATTTGTTTTATTCAAAAACAGTTAAGTAAGTGATTTGTACAGTTGGCAAGAAGATAACTACGAGATAAATTAGGAGTTAAAGCCATAAATCAATTTGGCTAGATTGTTTTTCATGCCAAGAATCAAGAACCTAGACTTAAGGAAATCATGTTTATTTAAGAGACAAGCATAATTCATTCTTGTGTGGTGGTCGATAAGCAATCAGACACACGGGGGAGTGAACTGATAGAAGATGCTGAAGAGAAATTGATGAAGGATTAACTTCATGCAGTCCTAATCAATCAAGCTGAGGGAGAGATAAAGAATTCTGCAGACACCGACGAAAAAAGAAGCACAACATCACAGAGCAGAAAGAGTTGAGTACAAAGGAATTGTATTGATACATTGATCAGAAAGATATTGTAAGTAAATAGATCTGAAAATCTGCAATTAAGGTGCATTAGAAATAGGTCATTTTGTTTCAGTTTAACCATTGAAGCATTAAGTCTATTAACAAAGCAGGACTTAACAGTGTTTTGTAATTGAGGTATATCCTAACAGATTACCAGAAGGTTGACTCATGATAGTAGCACTGGTCTTACCTAAAGCCTATTGACAGTCTAAGAAGGAGGCTGATTCAAGGATGGTAGTAAGATT
>MU227452.1:2136146-2150641 GCA_018584345.1 Thuja plicata | reverse complement strand
TACTGCTTATCGGTTATCAAGGAGAATAAGGACAGACAAGGTAAACCGACAGACAGTTATTTGTTTCAAATATTTCAATGGCATGCATCTTGTTGGGACTTAATAATTAGAGAAGTATTGATTGGTGTATTAAAGTTTAAAAAGGATAAATTTTATGAGGCCACTGATTCACCCCCCCTCTCAGTTATTACTAACACTATGTTATGCCAATATAGTTCCAATGAAGTACATAATACATTAGATCTCTACCTCAATTACAGATTCCACTCATACCTCTTCGCACAATCTCTCATACACACTTATGATCCACTCTCCAAAAGGATATTACATCATTACATTTATACAATTCATCATCTTCTTTCTTCAAGGTTGGTCAAGGACATAAATTATAAATATTGTAACAAATACAATGCAATCATCAATGTGATCCAAGACATGTCGACAAAGACATGGTAAGGATCCAAATCTTCACCCTTGAACATGCTCCAACTCCATCAATCACACCTCGATCCATCGTAACACGCTACACCACCATGCCAACCAAGAACAATAAGAACACCAACACACCACATGAAAATCACCAAATCTAATCACATATCTCAATACAGTCCAGAAACATGACTATGAAACTATCTAGAAACATCAGCAAGCAACATGAAATGTCATAGAAATTTAAAAAAAAAAAAAAAAACTTTTTCTTAGAATTCACCATTATCTTTGCACTGTTAAAAAAGAACACCTATTAGTAACCTCTGTCACTTAAGAAAAATATCTTACCAACATCCAAATCATGAACCACTGAAGCTAAGGACACACGCACATGTTCTAAACTCACCACTAAGTTAGCAACCAAAAATATTGCACAACCGAACCAAACTGATCCAAACATTGAAATATTGCTTCTTCCTAAACATCCAAAATAGAAATCTTTGATCAATCATTTATAACTCACGCAAATCACCATGTGAACCTTTGCAAATTGACATAAGTCAACTAAAGATATCCCTGAAACCATCTATATGTTTGCACCATCTAATCTTCAATACAATAGCCATACCAAACCAATCTTCTCACTGAACACACTAATACCAATGATAGAAATAAAGAAATATGTTGAAATCAATGATAAAACATCAATGTCAACACATATATGCATGATAATCCAACAATATCCCAATAGTTTCATCATTTGCGTCAATGACTATGATGCCTACCACCCCTTACACCACACCCATAGGTATGACCCACCACTGGAATTTTTCTCGAAAAGTTTTTCAGCTTGAATTTTAGGCAAGGTATCTATTTATTCCCTGGGTACCCCTACTTCCAGCACCATTTCTTGGTCATGTAGATAGTTTTTTATCATCATCCAATATTTATTCCCTTCCTTGGGTTTTCATTCAATATTTTCCAGTGCACCTATGCTGCAGGAGAATCCTTGGTTTCCTGGCAATCTTGCAGCGTTCTATGAGTTTGGGTTACAGTTAACACTTTCTCTATTTCTGGTTGTGGTTGGTCCAGTTGGATCTTTAGTTGTGTCTGTACAGGGATGTTCTTAATAGTGTTTTGGGTTTATTTCTATGATCACACCGTACTTGATTTTATCTTGTTCCAGATTTGGAGGATTCTGTGATAGGGAAGTATTTGTTTTCCTATTCTTATGATTGGGTTGATAGGTTGGTGTATGGTCGAGTTTTCATGCAAGTTAGGAGTTGTGCTCATGGGTTCTTGTTTAGGAGTGTTGTTGGATCATTCTCCTATGATCACATATCTTGGGTTTGATCATTTTTTGATATTTCTTTCACTTCCTAGTCGTGGGTAATGTGTTCATGACTAGCATGGACTTACCTAGAGATTTGTGTTACAATTGAGATTATGGGATTCTTAGCCATTGTGATCTTAGCATGTAGATCATATTTTCTTAGTGGATTGTTCCATGTGACCACTTCTTCTTATGTTATGTTTGTATAGGGTTGGACCTATATCTGTAAAATATTTCCTTCTTTGGGGAATGTTATTTCTTGTGCCAACTTGTGGTCGTGATTTTGTATAAATGTAGGGCTTGGTTTTGTGTTAGAGAAAAATGTGGTAGAGGGGCAGAAGGTATAGCAGTGATCTATTAACCTGAAGCTTTTAGAGATATTTGGGATAGATCTTAGAGTTGTTTTATTTGTATGTGGTAGTAACAAGGAAGGCCTTACAACCTGACATGTATGGTTAAATTATGATTAATAAAACATTTTGTACATCTTATTGTGTCAAGTTATTTGTTTTTTCTAATGTGTTTACTCTTGCTATGAGGTTGGACATATCCTTTTGGGATTCTCTCACCTTGGCACTACATCAACCCCAGAGAAAGAAGGGGTGGATGTGACATTGGAAGTTGGGTATACCAAGCCAGTCTCCTCTTGTAGCCATGAATCCCACACCCAGCTCAGCCAAGTTCAGTATTTTGTCCAATTCAATTCCCCATTCAGGTTTTAAACACCACTCCACAATGCATCACACCCCATCTCGAGTGTCCATTTCCAACCCCATGCATTTAACATGGAGTAAATTATAGTATTTATTCTGTATTTGAATTTGGACATGATGAAATCTATCACAAAGAGTGCCATGACTAGCATCAGTAAAAATAGATCATCATTGGAAAAAATTATCTTCAACCTCTCCTCAGTGACCTTCCCCCCAAAAAGACATTTTTTGCTTGTCCAATTTGAAGTTGAAATTTGATTACATGCTTCCCTCACACCTATCACCTTCAGTATGCACACCACTAGATGTATGCAAATAATATTCCCAAAAAACTCACCAAAAATAAGGAATGTCTTGGATAAGACTTGCTCTTCTACCTTCATAAATGTGATATCATGAATCATCATTTTCACATCCAATTGAAGTGAAATGAAAATTAATAACATATTCCACACACCTACCATTGTACCACCCCATACAAACACATTATTGCATTTAAAAAAATTATTGTCATCACATTCTCTGGTAAATTTGATCCAAACTCATCCGCGAAGGGGACTTCCAACTTTCATAGCTTATCCACCAATTTGTTCCCTTCACAAAAACGTGAGTAATTTTAAAAAAATTTAAACCTTCTAATTTATTTCGTATAGTATAAATATTTTTTTCAATACGCCATACTTGGGATCGCCCATTAGAAATAATGTTGACAATAATCTGAGTCACGTTCTAAGTGAACATATCTTCTCATTATTTTAGATGTTAAATTCATAGCTAATAATGTTTCCTAAGCCTATGTATCATTGTTTATCCTTATTAAAAGTTTAATTTTTTCAATCGCCAAAATGTTACCATCAGGATCCCTTGTCACACACCCAACACTTGATGGTCTTCAATTTCCCTTTGAAGCTCCATCAAAACAAATTTTGACCCATCCTTCCTTCAACCTCTCCCACTATACCTCACTCCTCTTCTTAGCATTGAGATCAACCCCAAGAATCCCACTAACTAGTTGGTGATAGTCCCTATGTTAACATGGTGACCATCACTCAAATTTCCCCACCTACTTAGAGGGTGCCTAAGATGAGAATCACCTTCACCCCTCTAGACAATTCATATAGCAGA
Organism: Thuja plicata; assembly: GCA_018584345.1. NCBI lineage: Eukaryota > Viridiplantae > Streptophyta > Pinopsida > Cupressales > Cupressaceae > Thuja > Thuja plicata. Next base: position 2,147,041 of record MU227452.1, on the reverse strand, counting down.
GAGTCTTCTCTCTTCTATGTCCCAATATTGATCAATGGCATCTCCATTAGAGGTTTCTTGGTTGACCCTACATCACGGGTTCATATTATCACTATGAAGTTTCTCTTTGTCAATGGCTTAAACCATGAGAAATATGATGAGCATGCTACCACCACCAAAATACATTATGGGTTGTCCCTTCCCCCTTTGGGGTCCACCACCTTGATAGTCAGGTAGGACCCAAGGTGGCTTTTCAACACTTGTGATTCCTAATTTAGACCTATTCTGGGACAAACTAGGTATCCCTTGGTTGATCTTTATGGGATTCATCCCCTTAATAGTGCCTAAATGATTGAAATTTTCCAATAATGGTGTTATTCTCACTATCCAAGATACTATATATTTCCCCTTAGTTTTCGATGGGGACTTATCTCTTGAACATTTCTAGCATACTCTAGTAGGGCCCATGTATCCTTGCTATTATATAACATTCCTCGTCTATCATAAATACAAATTTTGGGAGTTGAACTTGAAATCTATAGTGCATATTCTTTCTCCTCCCGCTCAACCATCTCATGAGGCTTAGTATGCTTCATCTTCTACCCCTTCTTCATCGGGGGCTCAAGGAAATAACATGCCCCATGGGAAGCCTCCTTGTCTGTCGTAGGTCTTGCATCCTCTGGTGGTGTCTTATGCTCATACGTTCGCACCCAATGTGGACAAGGGAAAGAACCTATATTTCCAAAATCCAAGGTGCATCCAACCTTCCCATTTCTCATTATCATAGACATACCTCTCCCTATCATTTATGATAAGGGTAAGAGGTCTCCCAAGATTTAACTATATCCCTTAGCACCTACCCCTTAGATTCAAAGGGAATCTTGTGTTCCTCCCACTACATGTAGGGAAAAGAGAGGAAGGGAACCCATGACTAAGTTGAGAATCCATGCGTTAGCACAGCTTCATACTTCATCAGTAGGGCCATCTTCCTTACTGAAAATGACATGGATGACCCCTCCCATAGAGAAGGATGCTATTATACCCTCATAGGCTTCTTATCTTGGTCTCTACCTATGTCAGAATCAACTTGTGCATGATTGTAATAATTGTAGATGTGATATTTCCATGGAAAATGAGGTTTCTACAATGATAGAGAGTGTATCTTCTACACCCATGTTTTTTATTTTTACTTTTTCTCCTACCCCTGATTTTTCCTTTGTTGTAGTTGTGCCAGCCTTCTACCCTACAACCTCATCTAGCTTGCGTCCCCCTACACTAGGATTTACTATATGGCCTTGTGCCAAGTGGGTCCAAGTGTTCATCTCTCCATCACATGAGTCATTTCTGATCACTAACCTACCTGATCTTGCACCATTTCCCACGCTAGTGAACATGTTGCACACCCAGGTGGTATCCAATTCATTGATGTCCACCCAACCAAGGTCTTCCCTATCTCATGATCATTATGTTATCTTTATAATATCCTTAAGGTTTCCACATTGGATCAAAGGGCTTACCTCCATCCTTCAAGAGGAATTTTTAGTTGGTCCCTGTCATGGAGTTCACTCTAGTAGACCCTAATTTTTGTTTTGGTTCTCACAGTCAAGAAAGCTCTAGCTTCTCCTGAGTTTGTCTTCACCCATTTCACAAAGGTTGGTATGATTTATTCTTCATCAGTACCTCAACATGGGTCTCGAGCAAGCTATGAGGCTTTCTTATTCAACTCATTAGAAGATATTTCAACGTTGACAATGATCTTTACATGATCCCTCTCACTCACCTCAGTAGATTTGTTGGATGTAAATATCAGGGCTTCTTCATCCTTGGCTCTATCTATTGGTGAGGTGCTTTTGGATTCCATTATGGTCATATTTTTAAAATATCAACCTCCCTTCCCATATGATCAAGATTGGGAGGACGACAATTTGTTGGTGGACAACCTATGAAGGTAGCACCCACTTCTACATCTGTAAATTAGAATGTGTTTACCATTGTTCCCTGGTGCTTATTTTTCAAAGTTGTTCCCTCCTAGAGGACCTTTTACTCCTTATGTACTTTTAAATAGGATTTTTTCTTGTTGGAGATTGTTGGATGTCATGCATATATATGCTGACATTGGTTTTTTGTCTTTGATGTCAACATATTCCTACTATTGGTGACAATGTTCCTAGTATGTCCAGTGAGAAGATTGATTTTGTATGGGTACTATATTGAAGATTAGATCTTGTGAAGGTATAGTTGGTTTCAAGGATGTCTTTAGTTGATCTATGTAAATTTATAGAGGTTAACATGTTGATTTGAGTGAGCTATGAATGATTTATCAGAGACTTGTATTCTGGTTGTCCAGGCAGAGACAATGTTGCAGTTTTTGGATTGGTGTGGACCGCTTATGAAATATATTTGGTTTCTAACCTAGAGGTGAGTTTAGTACATGGATACGTGTCCTTAGCTTGATTGGCTCATGATTTTGATGTTGTAAATATATTATTATTAAGTGACAAAGGTTATTGATTGGTGTTCATAATGAAAAGTGCAGAGATAATTGTAAATTCTAAGACAGAGTTGTTCTTGTTGCTATCATGGAATTTCATGTTGCTTGTTGTAATGAACTAATATTTTCTAATTAGGTCCCTGGGAAACCTTGTGAAAATAAGTTTATGTAATGTATAAAAGTATGTAATCTTTTTTAATTGTGAAGTGTGTATGGTGGTGATGGTAAGAGTGTGCAAGTATGATGTATTGATGACTATGCAAAGAGGTATGAGTGGAATCTGCAATTGAGGTAGAGATTTGATGTACTTCATTGGAACTATATTGGAATGACAGAGATGTTTTCAATCTGTTCATGATTTCTGGATTGTAGTCCAGTGGATTTTTGTCCATCTACTTGTTGTAAGACAGTGAGCTTTCCTTTGGGTTGAAGCCCTTACTGTATTTGAGCAGTGATCACTTTTACTGTATTTGAGCAGTGATCACTAGGCAGTGTGCCTAAATGCATGTACATTCCCCTTGTAATACTCCTAATAGAGTATATTTCTCTTAACATAGTACATCAGCTTGTGGGTTTGATCCCCACTGTGTTTTTTTTCCCTTAACTAGGTTTCCACATCAAAAATCTTGGTGTTATGTGTTGAGTAATGTGTTGTGATCTTGCATTAATGTTTATTATTCAGATCTGAGATTAAGATTAAAATTTTGATAAAGATTTGAATTTTTTGGATACAAATGATTTACCCCCCTCTCATTTTTGTGTTCTACCTTGACTCTAATAATTTTTATGACAGATAAGTCCTCTTTCGGAAGCTTGATCACTTGAGGAGATCCAGGATGACAGCCTTTAAGAAGGATAGTCTGAAATTTGAAGGTACTAATTATTCCATATGGAAGGGTATGATAATTATGCACTTAAGATGCATTGGAGAATATTATTGGGAAGTCACTAAGAATTCTTACACTCCTCCTGCAGATATTCCTATTGTGACTCCTGATGGGAAGAAGCAATTTGAGTACAATATAAGAACAAAATAAGATTTGTTGAGTGCTTTGTCAGATTCAGAATATACAAATGTCATGGAATTAGAGACTTCACATCAAATATGGACAAAATTAGAGAATTTACATGAAGTATATGCATGTGTGAATATATCCAAGCTGCAAATTTTGAAAGGGAAATATGAAGAATTGAAGATGAGCAAAGATGAAAACATTACTTCCTATGTGCAGAAGATGGCCAAACATTTTTGTGGAATCATATGTACCGGTGGAAAATGGGAGGAATACAAAAAGGTTTCTAATATACTAAGATCCTTGCCTCCTACTTACAATCCCAAGGTTTCTTCTATTGACCTATAATAAGAGACACATTGATTGGTAATTTATTTTCTTTTGAAATGAGAGAATTTGGTGATCGTTTTCCTAAAGTTGAATCAACATTTAAAGCTATTGTTTCTAAGGATAAGGAAAGATATGACCCTGGACAAATTTGATCTAAGTATGCATCTAGATATGCTAATTAATGGGAAAACTTTAAGGAAGAAGAGAGAAATCTTGAAGAGCTTGAAGCCCTAATTGCAAAGACAATACCTAAGGGAGCTGGTAACTATCATGAAAATTTACCTCTGTGTAACATAAGAAATACATGTCACCAAAATGTAAGGGGTAAATATGTAATATAAGATAAGAAACGTGTGGGGAAGATAAGATGTTCCTTTTAACCTCAAATACACAAAGGAAGGATCCAAATTGATTAACCCCAAAGGAAGGATCAATGCATAAATGAATAAATCGATTTAGGAAGATTAAAAACTTTAATTGAAATGAATACAAGAAAAGTACTAACCTCAAAATGCTATAGATTTGAAGAACGCTATTTTCGGGGGTCTGCACTAAGTTTCTGGAAAATTTGCAACCGAATCTGGGATAGAAACATAGAGACGGACAAAACCCATAAATCTTTCTCCGATCTGGCTCAGTTCTGATTTTGAACCTCAAGTCAATGTCACCTTTGACCTAGAATTTTTGATTATGACCCAAAAGTTCCCATTCTAACCCTGAAATTTTTTTTGATTATGACCCAAAAAGGAATGTCAATTTTGACAAAAAATTTCTGACTCTGACCTGCACAATCTGAAATAAATTCTATTTCCAGATCCCGATAGTTTGCCAAAAAGGGTATCTGAATCTGCACTCCAATTCACTATTCCAAACCTATCCATGCAATAAAAATGGTTTTTTTTTTTGGGGGGGGGATGGGTTTTCTTTGGTCAAACCCTGATTTTGGAATTAACCTTAAAATATAATTGAAATTGCATAAATAAAACAAAGTAAATGAACAAAGTCACCTTGCTTGTATGGAAACCCTTGTGGCGGATTCGAATCTATGGATCGACAAGTATGTATGCACCAAATGGATGTAGAATGTAGAATGTAGGATGTAGGATGTCTCAAATCAATTTCTTGTAGATCTTCAACACCAATCTTGAATGGATCTTGGAATAGGAAGAGACTTGGAGGAATATGAATGGATAAATCTAAAACAAGAGGGCTCCATAGAGCTTGAATCCTTCAATGGCTACCAATGGATCTCCTTGATGAATTGAATGCTTGAAAGTCTTTGAATGCTTGAATACTTGATAGTAGATGCTTATTTCAATAGATCATGCATAGAATTTGGATGGATGGAATTGCTTCTTGCATCTTGGATTGTTAGAGAAAATGAGAGGAGAAGGTTTCCTTATATATGAATCTAGGGCACAATCTTCTAGAGAGGACTACATAGGAGAATTAAATTCCAATTAGACTTATATCACTAGAAATGGGCCTATATTAAATATAATTTAAGAATCGTCTCTTCAAAGACCAAAACAACCGACCTAGAAGCGGGAATTAAATATTTTCAAAGCCTGACATTCGAAAACCTCAGAAACTTGAAATATGAACCTTGGGTCAGAAAAAGGTTGATTCTGACCTAGGTCAAGATCGAGGTCAACCTTGACCCAGAAAGGTCAATTTTGACCCTGAGGTCAAAATTCATAATTTATAGTTTAGGGCACCAGAAAAAGGCTAGAGAAAAGTGGGAAATGGGGCAGAACAGGGGAAAAGCCAAATCTAAGTCCAAGACTCATTCAAGGCACTAGACATGACCCCAAACCACTTACTCAAAAAGCTAAGCCAGTCTACAATGGAAGTGATTCCATTTTTTGACTATACATTTAGCCCCCACTTTAGAAAGAGTAGGGAATCGATGCAAACTCTTGGTAAAGGAGATCATGAAGAACAAATAATATTATTGAAATCAAAAGGGTCAAAGGAATCCTCAAGCCCCCAGGGACTTAAGTCTTTATCAACCCTAAGATCATGATAAGAGAGACATCGCCATTTAAGGAGAAAGAGAGAGAGGGTGTGATTACCTCGCCCAATGAGAACTTATGTCCCATTGTGGATCACACAAGGAAGCAGTGCAACTGGAAAGATGGAGTTGAACTGCATAGTGAATGTGGCTACTCACTATTCAACCCATCAGGGAGATCCAGTCTTAAGGACACCTTACGACCTTAAGGGATCAAAACATTGTAAATTGAAACTGGAGGGATCAAGAGATCCGTATAAATTTAAAATGGAGGGATCAAGAGATCCTATAAGGTAAAAATCCATGCTTTAAGGATTAGTCTTTAATCCGTAAAGGGAGAAAGCTTTAAGTTTGAAAAATATTTTCAAAGTGTGTGTGTGCAAAAAGTGAGTAGAGCGTATGCCCCCATGTTAAAGTCATTGCTAACACTTTAATAGGAGCAATGGCTTTAACAAAAACATAAACAACTCTACTGACTAAGTTTCCACTATGAGATGCCCCCAAATGAAGACAAATCAAGGGAAATACCACATAATCATACAAAGAACACATAAGAGATCTACTTACTGTGGGGCTAGTATGATCATAAGATAATATTTATATATAGATATGATGTTATTGCAAATTAATTGACATCATTCCCCAAATAAAGTAGAACTACAATCATAATGGGGGAAAGAAAACTCAAGAGTTACAAATAAGAGTCTTTTCAGACCACAACCTGTAGACCAAAAAGAATCAGTGCTACCATGTTGCAGATCCAAGTGGACTACATTAGGAAAACATTTACGAATAATAGCACAGGTGTATCATCTTAAAATGGAAGCACTTCCATGTTAAGAACATTTATCCCTCCTTAGGGGTTGTTTTTTACCACCATCATATGGTTCCCTCATTTCTACATCCTCTCATACTTCTGTACCTGTTTAGGACCCTGATTGGGCCTCTCCGAGCACCATCCATCCCATCTGGCATGTTTTCCAGGGGTCTTGACTCCCTGGGTCAAGGTCAACCTTGACCTTGACCTAGGTCAAGGATGACCTCGACCTTGACCTAGGTCAAGGATGACCTCAACCTTGACCTAGGTCCCCCTTTCCAATCTGGAAGTCTGTCAATTGTCGGAGGTCATAAAAAATTCAATTCCTGCTTCCGGGTCAGCTATTTTGGGTTCTACAGTGATGATTCTTAAATTATATTTAATATAGGTCATATTATAGGGGTATAGGCCTAAATGGAATTTAATTCTCATATGTATTCCTCTCTAGAATAATGTGCCCTAGTTTCATATACCAAGAAGTTTTCTCCTCTCATTTTCTCTAAGACGTAAGAAGCAATACTAAGTGAGCTCTAAGTACAAAAGTGATTATTCAAGCATCCATTGTTCTACATATTTCCAAGCTTTCAAAGTGTTCAAGTATTCCTCTCAAGTATTCAAGTTCTCCATTTAAGATCAAGGATTCAAGCTTTCAAGCCTTTGAAGGGATTTGGTTCAAAGATCAAAGATTCATCATTCAAGTCCTAGATCTATCCATCATGGTGGTGTGATCTTCCTTCAAAATCCTTTGTGCATCCTCAAAGATCTTTTCATTCTCTCTTCAAGGTGGATTCCAAGCATACAATAATGGAGGTTTATGGTTTCTAATTAAGTCCAAGCTTTCATATTTTCATACTTGTTTACATTCAAAATACAATTGCATATCTATTTGAATATCATAGATTCATTATTAGATTTACTTCTACTAGTTGCTAGCATTATTTATTTCAATTATTGATTTCAAGGTTAATTCCTAAATTGGGGTTTGACTAAGGCAAATCCCTCCCCCCCAATAAACAAATCCATTTTTCTTGCAGGTACAGGTACAGGTTCAGAACAGCAGATCATAGTGCATATTCGGATACCCTTTTTGGAAAAATTTCAGGATTCGAAAACTGAATTTCAGTCTGAGACTTTTTAGGTTGATTCTTCCCTAGGTCAGAATAAGAAATTCTAGGTCAATGGTGACATTGACTTGAGGCTACAAATGAGAACTATGTCAGAATGGAAAAATATTTTGGGGTTTTGTTCGTCTCTGCGTTTCTATTCCAATTTTGGTCTCATATTTTCTAGAAACCGAGTGTAGACCCCAGAAAACAACATTCTTCAGATCTGCAACATCTCAAGGTTAGTACTTTTCTCATATTCATTTCAATTAAAGTTCTTAATCTTTCTAAACCTATCACACACTCTCTTCTATAAAACGAGAATTAGGGTTTTTCTCTTTATCCCTATCCTTAAAAGGTTGATTCATTTATGCATTGATCCTTTCTTTAGGATTAATCAATTTGGATCTTCCCTTTAAGAAATTTGGGATTAAGAAGACAATATTACCTTCTTCACACATATTCATAACACAGCTATTTCAAATGTAACATAAATTTAAATGTAATATATTTTATATGTTGCATTTTGGTGAACCCGCGATAGACAACTCTTTCTTTTTGGTGTTAGATGCTTTGCCTCTTTTCCTTAGGGACTATATCTTGCATGCATACTAAATTAGTTTTCTTTTATGCTCATGCATTTTAAAATACAAAAAAAAAATCTACATACTCATAAAAATATAAAAACATTTCTTTCATTTCATTCACTATGAAGATCTTTAAGATGCTTTGGGGTATGGTTACTTTTCTCATTATGCTTCTTTTTGCATGTCTTTATAGTACTTATGATGTTTATGAGAGAATCATCCATTTCATCATGTTTGTTAATCTTCATGTTTCACTTGCTTATGCTATTTTGAGATTAACTAATACTAGTCTTCCTACTTTCAAAACTTTCATTAAGTATTTGTGTACTGGACTTATCATTCTTTTAGATTACGTGAAGAATTGGATAGATGATACCCCATCTACTAATATTCATAATCCTAATCCTATCAATCCTAATCCAATTCCAAATATTCCTATTTCTACTTCTCCATCTTTTATCCCTAGTTCTTCCCACATTTATGATGGGGCCCAAGCTAGGATTCATGATACTGATGTTCGAGAATTCTTTCATTTACCTTCCCCTTCTTATCCAATCCATGATGATATTAAAGGGAAAAACAAAGAAACCTCTTCTCAACCTATAATTCCACCATATACAACATTTTCTCATGAACACCATAATCAATCACCTCCTGTAGAAGCTTTGCAAGATAGGTACACTACCATATATACTATGGTGGATAAACAAGGCTATAAGGGTTTAGGTCTTGGTATCAATGAACAAGGCATTAAAAACCTGATTCTTTCATCTCCTAAACACAATATGCATGGTATAGGTGTCCCACCTCCTCCAATCAAGGTAGTTGATCTTAACCATCGACCTCCTCTTCATTTTCTTCTTCCAACACCTTCTTTAGATCACCCTGATACTCCTCAAGATGTGGCTAAAAAAGTGTATGTCCAGTTAATGAATTCTAAGAAAGAAATATTTAAACCTATTTCAAAAAATTCTCTCTCTAAATACAAATGTCCTTTTCATTATAGTAATACACATTTACTTGCTAATTGTGTGCATTTGAAACTATATGTTAGATAAATGGCTGCTTTAGGAATTCTATCTCATTCCCGTTCAGTATTACAATTTCTTCATAATTTTGATATAGGACATTCCCCTCATTCTTCTATAAATTAGATCATTTTTCTCCTCTTGTCTCTTCACTGGGGGCAAGAGGTATTTTATTCGAGTCTTCTAGGATCCATTTTTGCTCTTAGCATGTATTTTGTTTTGATTTTAATTGGTTATTCTTTCTACAGTCTATCCCCATAATTTTCTATTATGGTACATACTTCCTTCACTCTTTATCATTCATGATATCTTTTCTAGGACATTTTATTTGCGAAGATATCTCTTTATTACAATATCTCTTGATATAATTTGATATATCCCTTGCTTTCATCCCTGGGGAGAAAGGTATTTATCTTCTTCCTCTATCTAAGGATATACTTTCCTTACCTTAGTGGCATTTGTTTATTCTACAACATTATTTCCTTATAAAGATTTATGTTTTGTGCTATAGATACCCTCTTATACGAGAGGTGATTGTCCTAGGTCATCACCTCTTCTTTATTCTACAAATTACGTTCTTTATAAACTCTTGCCTTTGCTTTGGGTTAGAGTTTTACTCCTTCATTCTAAGATTCCTCTTCCTCTTCATCACAGGGGGCTTGATGATTGAATCTTTGGTCCCTCTTTTCTTTGGAAGATGACATCTTATCCTAAGCACTCCTCTACAACGGGGGTCTTGATGATAATATATCTTCCTCTTTGAGGATCCTTTTTCCATATGTGACATATCCATTTCACGATTATCTATGCTCTTTGAAGTAAGGGTCAATACTCTTTTCTAATGATATAGGGTATATTGTTGTTAAGCTTGATATCTCCTTACCTTGTGAAGTAGGTGTTGCCCCACTTTTCATCCTATACCCATGTTGTCAAAGTGGAAGATTTTGAAGTCATAGTCAAGTCTAGTCTTGTTTGAGTCTAGGTCTAAGTCTTCCTTAGGTAGGAATTTCTTGCCAGGTTTCCCTGCCACTGCCTTTCCTTCTTTAAGCCGGGTGGGTTATCTAAAAGTCTTTTCATTTTGGGTAGGTTATAGATCCCAACCTGGCAAGGATAATGTGCTCCTATTGATGATCTTTTTCAAGCAGAAGAATGATTGGGAATCATAATTTCCAGGCATCCATAAGAAATCAGAGAAGACTCTTCATATAGATGATGCAGTGACAAAGCTGTGATTGTAGATGTGAGGAGTTATGCTTGATATCTTTCAAATGACATTGGATCTAAGCATGGTGATTGACAGGCTGAACAGAATGGGCAATGTGATATAATTGCATAACTATAACAGAGAATTGAGAAGAAATCAGAAAAGGTAATATGCCGCAATGAATATGCAGTTGAAATAAGTGTTTTCTGGTTTGTATTCTGCTCTTTCGGGTGCGATAGCACATAATATGTATGTATTCAATACATTTTCCACAGCCTATAAAAGTTGATGATTTTTACTATTTGAAGGCATGGATTGATTCTATGGTG
>MU227452.1:2098559-2126659 GCA_018584345.1 Thuja plicata | reverse complement strand
ACTGTTATGTTGTGGGAGTCATAAGATTGTGAAGACCATAAACATAACACCTCTACATTTAAATCCTGCCTGAGATTTCACTTGCCTGGGTGGAACTCGGTTTCCTCTACTGTTCTCTGGTTAAGAACATACTTGCAGTAGGGATTAAAATTGAACAAAATTCATTGAATATTTTTCACATAGGGAGTTGTACCTCAATTCAGAGGGAAACTAGATATTCTCAGAAATAGTTTCCCAACTGTTGTGTACGGTTGTTCTTCATCACAAATTGGGCAAATTAAAGGAGAATCAGAAGAAGAACAATCTGTTTACCAACAGTAGGTATCCTCTTTCTCTTCCTTATCCTGCCTAGTGGGTAGTCATGATAAGGAGGGGAAATATATAGGGTCTCCCTTATACTATAGATTACATTAGTTTACATTTTACAACATGCTAAATCCTCGAAAGGTAACACACATAAGTTGCTAAATCCTGAAGAGACACTTTTTTTTTTTTTTTTTGCTAAATCCTCGGAAGGTAACATGCATAATTTGCTAAATCCTGAAGAGATACACATTTTAAATTTTACAATATGCTAAATCCTTGGAAGGTAACACACATAAGCTGTTAAATCCTAAAAAGATACACATTTTATATATTTTCATAGTGATACAAGAATGTAGATATATGGATATTTCAAAAGACGTCAGAAGATGCATTAAAATTACAAAGCATAGTTTATGAGTGAACCTGTTGGGCTCTCCCTCCTTGGTGATTCATGGTAAGGTGGGCATCTTTCTAGGTGAGGTAATCACTATCTCTTTTCTCTCTTTCGCTTTCATGCTAGTAGGATTAGATCATGAAGCTATGTTATCTATAGTGTTTCTCTTGTCTTGCTTATGTAATCATGTATGTTTTCTATGATTAATTCCTCTTTAATTTTTATATCTTTATGCATGTATGTTGAGTTAGAATCCTTGTTTTGGGGGCTCATGTCCTTGACTAAGTGATGCTCTGCCTCGTTGTGATCAACCAGAGTCTTTCTTCTAACTTTACCACGAGTATGTTCGATTTCCATACTCCCGCTAAAGTGGGGGTTTAATGTATCATCTTAAAATGGAAGAACTTCCATGTTAAGAATGTTTAACCCTCCTTATGGGGTGTTTTTTACCACCATCATATTGTTCCCTCATTTCTGCATCCTCCCCTACTTCTGTGCTTGTTTAGGACCCTGATTGGGCCTCTTCAGGCACCATCCATCCCATCTGGCATGTTTTTTAGTGGTCCTGACTCCCTGGTTCAAGGTTGACCTCAACCTTGACCTAGGTCAAGGATGGCCTTGACCTTGACCTAGGTCCCCCTTTCCAATATGGAAGTTTGTCGGCTACCATAGGCCATCAAAAATTCATTTCCCACTTCTGGGTCGGTTGTTTTGGGTTCCGAAGCGATGATTCTTAAATTATATTTAATATAGGTCCTCTTTTAGGGGTATATGCCTAAATGGAATTTAATTCTCCTATGTAGGCCTATCTAGAATAATGTGCCCTAGTTTCATATAAAAGGAAGTTTTCTCCTCTCATTTTCTCTAAGACGCAAGAAGCAATCCTAAGTGAGCGCTAAGTACAAAAGTGATAATTGAAGCATCCATTAATCTAAATATTTCCAAGCTTTCAAATTGTTCAAATCTTCCTCTCAAGTATTCAAGTTCTCAGTTGAAGATCAAGGATTCAAGCTTTCAAGCCTTTGAAGGGATTTGGTTCAAACATCAAAGATTCATCATTCAAGCCCTCGATCTATCCATCATGGTGGTGTGATCTTCCTTCAAAATCCTTTGTGCATCCTCAAAGACTTTTTCATTCTCTCTTCAAGGTGGATTCCAAGCATACAATCATGGAGCTTTATGGTTTCTAATTGAGTCCAAGCTTTCATATTTTCATACTTGTTTACATCGAAATACAATTGCATATCTATTTGAATATCATAGCTTCATTATTAGATTTACTTCTACTACTTGCTAGCATTGTTTATTTCAATTATTGATTTCAAGGTTAATTCCTAAATTGGGGTTTGACTAAGGCAACCCCCCCAGCAAACAAATCCATTTTTCTTTCAGATATAGAAGCAGAACATCAGATCGGAGTGCAGATTCAGATACCCTTTTTGGCAAACTTTCAGGATCTGAAAATAGAATTTCAGTCTGAGACTTTTTAGGTTGATTCTGCCCTAGGTTGGAATCGGAAATTTTGGGTCAATGGTGACATTCACTTGAGGGTAAAAATCGGAACTGTGTCAGAACGAAAAAATATTTCTGGGTTTTGGTCGTCTCTATGTTTCTATTCTAGATCCAGTCTCAAATTTTCTAGAAACTGAGTGCAGACCCTCAAAAACAACATTCTTTATACCAGAAACATCTCAAGGTTAGTACTTTTCTCATATTCATTTCAATTAAAGTTCTTAATCTTTCTAAACCTATCACACACTCTCTTCTATAAAATGGGAATTAGGGTTTTTCTCTTTATCCCTATCCTTAATAGTTTGATTCATTTATGCATTGATCCTTTCTTTAGGATTAATCAATTTGGATCTTCCCTTTAAGAAATTTGGGATTAAGAGGACAATCTTACCTTCTTCACACATATTCATAACACATCTATTTCAAATGTAACATAAATTTAAGTGTAATCTATTTTATATGTTACAAAAGGTACAACATAACATGAAAACAACATATAGAAGAGTAAAGATACATATAGAGGAATTGTACAATAGGTTTGATTCCTTTATCACCTTGCACCAACAAAGTAACAAGGGTCGTATAATATAATCTAACAAAAATTTTATCAAATACATTACGAGAGAAGAACAATACATCAGAAAAACACAAAAAGGGCTACCATGAAGGGCAAGCCAATCAAGCGAATCGCCTACTCTCCCTATCTTGGTTTATATTATATAGGGAAGGCGGGAAACTTGCAAGAGGGACTATATCCAATACAATAGGAATAATAGCCAGTTCCAGACAAGGATCCTCATGAGAATCATGATGTTCGATACTAGGTTTAATTATCAATTGAGTTGAAAGCATATGAGGTAAATTAGTATCAAGATCTATGGTCTCATAATCATCACTAGGATCAATAGGATCATCAAGAGTATCCTCCTCATCAAGATTAATTAAAATAGGATCTAAGATGCGAATAGGATCATCATAATCATTCAGCTTAACATCATTATGAACATTAACTTCTTCCAACACATCAAGCATAAGTTGGTCGAAAGAAGGTAAAGAATTTTAAAGAATAGAGGCACGAGCCCTAGCATTAGCCCTATGCTTCTTATGAAGTTCATTAGTAGATTTGTTACATTTCACTTTGTTTGACACATGTTGACAGCTAGGATGAATGACGACTGGTTCCTTCACAGGTTCTATAGGAGGATTGGTAGGACTTTCAGTAGGATGAAAAGAGACACTGGGAGGTTGAGTAATAGAGCTAGAAGTAATGGATAAAGGAGGTATAGAAGGAGTGGGAAAAAGACCACGGTTAAGATCTATTTGAGGCATGCTTAACTTGACAATCTTGTGATGTTTATAGGCTTGATATGAATGAAAAAGGTTATCGGGACGAGGAGGACATGAATTATATAATGAAGTCCAAAAGAAATCAAGAGTAGAACAATCTCTAGGCCTAGAAGGTTGATACAAACTATGATTAATCTTTTTCACTTCTCTATTATGAATGAACTTAATACACTAATGAATAGGATAAGAAACAACATGCATAGCAGTTATCCAAGGCAAACCAAATTTGACTTGAAATTGATCAGAAGTGGGAACGACAATGAAGATAGTATCTACAACTTTACCCCAAAGTTTAATAGGCAAGTTAATAGAACCAAGTGAAGGATAGAGAAAACCATTACAAGTTTGGATCCATGCGTCAGATGTATCATAACAATCACATTGTAGGTTTTTCATAAAAAGGTTTTCCTCAGTAATGACATTTATTAAAGACATGGGACCAACAAGACAACCACGCAAAGGTATCTTAGCAATCCTAGCATAAATATAAAGGGGACCATCAAGAGCGTTAATAGTCTTAGAATCATCAAAGGTAATTGAGAGTTCCCTAGGTTTTTTATCCTTAGTTTGCTTCTGAGGTTTAGGTGGAACTTGAAGTTTAAGTGGAGGCGAAGGATCTTGAACAGTAGGTTGAGATGAAACAACACTCTCCACATGATTAACAATGTGTTTGAGATCATCCATCTTTGAATCGTAAACAATATCCACAGAAGATGGTTGAGCGATGGTATTATTATCATGTGTAGGTAAAGGATTCATATAGATTTGAAGGTTTTGATTAGGAGGAGAGACAAATTTGTTCCCACTACCATCAAATTATCTACAGATAAAGCATTAGAATCGATTAAGTCTTGAACCTTATGCTTTAGAGAATAATATTTTTTAGTATCATGGCCATTTTGTCAATGGTATTGACAAAAATCTTTAGAATCAAAGGATTTTGATTCCATCATGGTAGGGAGAAGAGGTCAAATAGGAGGCAAGGTAATCATATTAGCACCTAAAAACCTACTCATAATAGAATGTAAAGATTCAGAGAGAGGAGTAAACATACGATTCATACAGAAAGCAGTGGATGTAGAAGTGACATTATTGGATGCAACAACAACTTGATCAGTGACTGCATTCACCTATTTATTGATCTTGACATAGTTGTTAGGTTTCTGAAACTTATTAGGATTAGGTGCAATGTCACTCTTATCAACTGGAACATGAGCCATTGGAGTGTTGCTCTGAAATTGACTCAATTGTAATCGATAATAATGAAGTGCTTCACAAATTTGTTGAAAAGAGGTAAATTCAGTAAGCAGAATCTTATCTCTAATATCCTTTTGTAAATTTGAAATAAACATATGCTGAGTATCAACATCAGAAACATGATAAGAAATCTGAGCATACAAATGCTTAAATCTACCAATAAAATTAGTTAATTTTTCCTTAGTGTTTTGTTTACAATGCGTTAGATCAGTTAAGGAGACTTGCGGACCAATTTTATTTTGAAATTGTTGGATGAAGGTATTAGAAATTTTAGGAAAAGAATTGATAGAATAAGGAGGTAAAGAACAATACCATTGCAAGGCCTTATCACGAAAAGTTCTAGAAAACAACTTAGCTAAAATCCTATGGTCATGATCATAATTACTACAAAGGATTTGAAATGTTTTAAGATGAGTAACATGATCTCCTTTACCATTGTAATTCTCAAGATGAGGCATATCAACTTGTTGAGGGACACTATCATGAATAATGTCTAAGGATAAAGGACTACCCATGTCACATGTAGGAATGCTAAACTTGGATTGGGTCAAAGATGCAAGTTGTTGTTGTAAACATGAAACAGTTTGAGCCAAACTAATGATTGTAGAATCATTAGAAGAAATAGTGTTAGTAATAACTGAGAGCGGTGGGGGGGTGGGGGGGGGTGAATCAGTGGCCTCAAAAATATTCCAATAATCAACCCTTAAAACTTAGTACCACAAAATTATACCTCTATTTATCTTCAGTCCTATAAGATGAATGCCTCCAAATACTTATATCAATTTACTACTCCTCATAATGCTTTGTAAAACCTTCTACTGTAGATTTACCGATTAGCAGTTTGTCAATTTACCAAAAGATGATAAATTATCTAGAGTATACCAATCAATCCAATTAAGTTAAGTGTAATGCAAAACACTAAAGTAATGACTCATAAACACATTGACACGTAGATTTTTAACCTGGAAACCTTGTTAAGGGAAAAACCACTTGGGACCGGTAATCCAAAATTTTCACTCTTTTGAAGTGACCTCAGTGAAGAGCCAACCCTGTTAAAGGTTACAAACACACTGTTATGTGTGACCCTGTTAGAGGATTTAAAATTTTATTCTGTCACTTGATATTAGGCATCTCTATGCTACCATCCTTGATTAAACACTCACTTGGTCTGTCAATAGGTATATGGCATCTCATGCTATCTTCATCAACAAAATTTTTGATACTCCATTGGATGTATCTTAATATGGAAAGGATCTTTAAATCCCACTCGGTTAAGAGACTTTCTGAATCAATGGTTAAACTAAAACAACATGATCTATTTACATATACAACTATACTTGCAGATTTTCAGATCTATTGTAATCTCATAGATTATTCTGATCAATATAACTATTTTTATACCTTTGCTCCACTTTGATTCTACTTGGTGATGTTGTGTTCTATTGCTCGGTGTCTATAGAATTCTTTAGCTCTTTCCTTAGATTGTTGATCAACACTGTATGAAGTTGCTCTTCATCAGTTTCTCTTTAGCATCCTCTTGTTCATTCCTTCAGCTTCACCCATTCGTAATGAATTGAGTTGTCTCTTAAATATACATGATATCACCGTTGTTAGGTTCTTGATCTTCTTGATCTTGGTGTTATCCACAATTCTCACCAATCATATTTAAAGCAAAACTCAAGTTTTATCTCCCTATGATCTTTTTGCCAACTGGACAAATCAACTTTAAATTAGTTACTAATCTCTGGCTTATCTTGTCGATGAAAATAATGATAACTACCAGTTAACTCTGTATTTAGCTCTGCCAGCTAGATATTTTGTCATTTGTGAACTCAAGTTAATTTTGGTTTAACTCTCTGATAGCGTCGGTAAACACTTCAGTTCTCCTCAGGTTTCTACATCTGTTTACACTGTGTTTCTGGCCGTTGGGTTTGCTTGTGATTCTGCTCATCGGTAATGCTCATCGGTTTTCTTGCTTGGCAATCATTGTAAATTGAGTGTCGGTGATCTCTATCCGTTGGGTTTCACTGACCGTTGGTGTTTGTAGTCACAATGTGAATGATTTTATTTTATGCATTACAGAAAGCATAATCTTTATCTCTCTGATCTTCTAAATTCTTTGACACTTTGATTATAACCGATTAGATTATATCACGTTGACATCAATGAAAATACAATCTATTAACTGATTTAATGTCTTGCATTATCCTTCTGCATTTTGGTTATCAACTTAACATCTTAAAACATTCAATCAGTTACATGTCATCAATCTCTCCCTTTGGCATTGATGGCAACATACTACGTTATCATACTATACTATCACTAATACAATATGAAATATATAGTTTCATCAATCTTTCCTAAAGTAACTATTAAAAATGTCTAGCTCTCGGTAAGGTCAAAAATTATCTTAGATTTGTTTCATGCAGAGTGGTTGTCTTCAATATTTAATCCCTTCACTAGATAGATGTATCATCAGATATCTCTATTATGATATGTGGACTGCCTTGATTTTTCCTCTTCTTGATAATCTCTTTTTCCTTTGACAACATTCTTTATCTTTGTCTGAACTCTCTCCCTTTGTTACTTCTCTCCCTTAGATGGATATTTCATGTGTAATGAATTTCTCTCCCTTAGAATATTGATTAACTCTTCATTTCTAATTCTCAAGAACTTCTCTTCATGGATACTGATATAATCTCTCCTTTTATCATATCTCTCCTTTATGTGATATGGAGATCATCTCTCCCTAATGATAATGAGATATTTCTCTCCCTTGTGGTAAATCTCCCTTTTGTATGGTAATGAGATATTTCTCTCCCTTTGAAAACAATGCCAACCATAAATACTTCTCTTTATTTATCATCTATATCATGTTCCATTCCTTTGCATAATATACTCCTTGAATTTCCCTATCCATCAGCAATGCAATGTTCTTATTTTCGACATAGATATGTATCTTGCAATGTACAAATGTATCCATTGCTATTAATTTTAGTGTTTGCATCAAAATGACTGATCTTCAGATGTGGTATAGGCTGATCCAACCTCCTAGTTAGATTACTAACCGATAGACAAGGGTTGACCCCCTAATCATTGTCTCAGATACTCAAATGTATCCTTCGGTAATGGCTTGGTGAATATATCAGCTAATTGTTCCTTTGATTGAACATATTCTAGTGTCACTTCTTTTGCTTGCACTTGTTCTCTTAGATAGTGATACTTGATTGCATTATGCTTGGTCTTAGCATGCATGACTGGATTCTTAGAAATGTTTATTGCACTGGTATTATCACAATAGATAATTACTGGTTCAAGGATCTTCATATGCATACCTTCCAGTAATTATTTGATCCATGCAATATTGGAGCAATTTGCAGAAGCAACCACATACTCTACTTCTGCAGTACACTGAGAGATGCATCCTTGCTTCTTGCTTATCCATGTGACAAGTCTTTCACCCACGAATAATGCTCCTCTAGTTGTGCTCTTTCGGTCATCAATGTTTCTAGCCCAATCAACATCTGCATAGACTTGTAGCTCAAATTTTCCTTCTCTTTTGTACCATAAGCCATAGTATTTTGTGTTCTTCATATATCTCAAAATTCTTTTGACAACAGTCATATGTGATTCTTTGGGATTAGCAGATAATCTTGCAACTATCCCCACTGCATGTGCTATATCTGGTCTAGTGTGAACAACATACATCAATTTGCCAATCATTGATCTATATAAGGTTTGATTTACCTCATTTGTCTTGTCCTCCTTTGTCAGCTTGCATCCAGTAGCCATAGGTGTTTTAACTGGTTTGGAATCTTCCATCTTGAATATCTTTAGCACTTCCTTGATGTATTTGGACTGAGTGATGTAAATGCCTGCATCTTGTTGAAGAATCTGTAGAACAAGAAAGAATTTGATCTCTCCAAGCATAGACATTTCAAATTCCTTGCTCATTTCATCAGCAAAGGATTTGCATAACAATTCATTCCCTCCAAAAATGATATCATCAATAAAAATTTCAGCAATCAGAATATTACCATCGGTATCTTCTTTTAAGTATAGATTTCTATTTTCACTTGTTCTAACAAATTTTATGCGAATGAGATATGAGTGAAGTCTTTCATACCAGGCTCTTGGTGCTTGTTTCAATCCATAAAAGGCTTTGTGTAGTCTACATACCATGTTTTTCTTGTCTAGATTAACAAACCCTTTTGGTTGTTCAATGTATACCTCTTCTTCAAGTATTCTATTTAAGAATGCAGTTTTGACATCCATTTGGTATACCTTGAATCCTTTAAATGCAACATAAGCAAGTAAAATTCTAAATCCTTCTAGTATAGCAATGGGTGCAAAGGTTTCACCATAATCAATACCTTCTTCTTGTGTATATCCCTTGCATACTAATCTTGCTTTGTTTCTAGTGACTTCTCAATTCTCATTCATATTGTTTATGAATATCCATTTGGTATCGATGACATTCTTGTCATCTAGCCTCGGTACTAGTGTCCATGTATTATTCTTCTCAATCTGTTCTATCTCTTCATTCATAGTACTGACCCATTCTTCATTCTCAAGTGCATTGTAAAGAGATTTAGGCTCAAAATCACAAAGTAAACATCTAGTGTTAAGTGACTTACTTCTTGTTCTTGTTCCAGCCTTCTTGTCTCCTATAATTTGATTTTGTGGATGATGTCTTCTGATATACTTGGAAAGTTTCGGTTCAGCTCCGTGTTCAACATTCTGATTATCTTCTTCACCTTCATTTTCATCTCCATTGTTCAGAACATCATCTTGAGTATTATCCTGATCGTTGGTAATTTCAGCCTGATGCTTGGGTGCAATGTTCTGATGCTCGAGAGAAACACACTATTGCTCGGGTAGAGTGTTGTTAGGGTTTGACAGAACTGGAACAATATAAGACTAAATAGTTATACGCAGAAATAATAGAAGAAAGAAACTAAACACAGATAACACATAGATTTAACATGGTTCACCCAAAACCTGGGCTACGTCCACCTACACAGCCGTCCAACCTTTCTTATTATCCAGCAAAAACATACACCACAATATAATGCATTATACATCTCAAACGCTTATAACATGCGTTTTAGGGCAACCTCTAAAATCAACACCTACTACATGATCAGTCGCCATAATATCAACAAGTGTCAGGTTATGTATAAAAAAACCTGTTGTATTCCTTTGGTTCCCTTTTTCTTTCCTTATAATTCTTTTCTGCAAATTCATCTATTTTCATGTTTGCACTTTCAATGATTTTGTTAGATGACTTGTTAAGAAATTTATAATCCTTGCTTTTGGTTGAATGCCCTAGGAAGATACCTTCTTCACTTTTGCTGTCTAGTTTTCTATTTTTATCATCATTCAATATATAACATTGACCACCAAAGATTCTGAAGTAACTTACATTGGGTGTATGACCATACCAAATCTAATATGGTGTCTTCTTTGTGTCATTCTTCAATTGTACTCTTTTTAGTGTGTAGATAGCAGTACTGACAACTTCCCTCCAAAATGTTTGAGTGATGCTTTTCTCAATCATCAATGTTCTTGCACAATCAACAATTGATCAGTTTCTCCTCTCAGTAATTCTATTTTGTTGTGGTGTCCTCAGTGCAGAAACCTGTCTCTTAATTCCATGCTCATTGCAATAGTCAGTGAATTCTTCTTAAGTAAATTCCCCTCCTCTATCTGACCTTAAGCATTTCAACTTGTTTTCACTTTGTCTTTCTACCATTTCTTTATACCATTTAAATATCTTAAATGCTTTTGATTTATCTTTTAAAAAAATGATTTTCATCATTCTAGATAAATCATCAACAAAGAGCATGAAATAACTATCTCCATAGTAGATCGTTGTCTTCATCGGTCCACATAGATATGTATGGACTAATTATAGAATTGCAGTAGATGTATGGATTTTTCTCTTGAAACTAGACTTTGTCATCTTACCTTTTTGACAATTCTTGCACATGATATGCTCAGGCTTAGTCATCATCGGTAAGCCTCTAACATTCCTTTTGTTTCTTATCTTTATCATGTTGTCAAAGTTCACATGACATAATATTTTGTGCCACAACCATAAGTCTTTGTTTCTAGCCATCAAACAAGTGGTGTTAGTGCCATCAAGATAGAAAAGGTTACCTTTTGTCTGCTCACTGGTACCAATCAACCTTCCTGATTCATTGAAGATCTTTGCCTTCTTATTTTTAAATGTTACTTTGTGACTTGAATTGTTCAACTCAGAAACACTTAACAAATTGTAATTCAATCCTTTAACCCAGTAAGCATTTTCACATTTAATCAGGTTATTCAACATTATGGTTCCTTTACCTTCAACTGGACAAGGTGTATCATTTTCCATTGTCACTGAACCACCATTATAGTATTCAAAAGTCTCAAAATTTTGTTTATCAAGTGTCATATGGTGAGTGCAGCCACTATCTATGATCTAGACATCATTTTTACTAACTTTAGATATGAGTGCAGTTTCTACATACCTTTCTTCATCTTCATCTGAATCATCCTTCATGGCTATAAATACCATCTTGATGTCTTCTTCTGATTTGGTGTTAGTTTCATCAGCTCTGCTCTCAGCTAGGTAACAAGATTTCTTCCCTTTGTCCTTGTAGTCTTAGGTATCTCTCTTGTCAGATTTTTGGTTGCTCTAGTATTCTCTATTATCACCTTTGTCAAACTTCTTCTCATAAGGTCTGTCATTTCCTCTGTCATCTTTTCATCGGTTTGGACATCTTGCAACAAAGTGTCCAACCTCTTTACAATTGAAACATACAAGTGAAAATTTACCTTTGCATCTACCTTTTCCTCGCTGCAATCTTCTAGCCACAAGTGCTTCAATTTCATCAAGTCCTTGATCCTCATTATCACTGTCACTATCATTTCTAACAGCATGTCTATGACTTGAGTTACTTATCTTTAGAGAAGATTTGAATGTAGATTCTATGGATGGTAAGACACTATTGTCAAATTTATTCATCTCAAATAAAACTATTCTACCAATTAGAATATCTAGAGTAACTGTATTGTTTGTAACTGCTCTCATTTCTTGAATAGAAGAAACTCTAATATCATAAATAGGCAATAAGGTTCTTAAGATTTTGCTTACCACTATCTCCTCTTCAAGTGTATCTCCAACTCCTCAGATAGCATTGACTACCTCTTTTATTCTGCTCCTATACTGAGTAATTTTTTCTCCTTCTTTCATCCTTAGGTCATCAAACCTCTCTCTTAGGCTTTCTGCCTTTGCTCTGAGTACATTGGCATCTCCTCTAGGTACAAGCTTCAACTTGTGAGACCTACATTAGACTGTTATAGTTTTACTATTTTGTTCTCATGCTCTCAGTAGTTTATGCTTTGACATAATTGGACTATCAGAAACTTTTTATACATTTGAGGATCGGTGGAATCCTGTGTTATATATTTAGCACCTGATTTTGTAATCAGGGTACTTTTGAGATGTTTATGTTCTGATTTAGTTTCAGCTTATGTTGACGTCTTATATGGATCTAAATGTATGAATGTAATATGATGAAAATGGTTTAGGAAACCAATGCTAGGATATTTTAGTTCTAATGCAATGTGGTTTATATGCTTACATATATTATTGACGTTATGTTATGTTTCATATCATGTTGTTTTGGATCTACTGATGTGTGCATTGAGTGTGCAGGAAAAGTTGACCATGGATCTAAATCGGGGACCCAGTACTAGAACCTATGTAAATACCCGTGCTTTCCAAGGACATGTCTATATAAAGAGATGTAGACCTCATTGTTATGTGTTTATTTTATGAACGTGGTTTGCATGTGTGTTATTAAATTAGTAAAGGTTCATGTTATTAAGTCATGTCTAATGTTTTAATTTAATGTGCCAAATTTGGCAAGTGTTGTAATTTAATTATTAACATGGCTAGTAAAGGGGAAACCAAGGTAAGTCAAGGGTTAACTAAGGTCATCTAGGAGTAGTACCCAAGCTTACCCCAGGGTTAGAAGTTTCTAGAATTTCTTTGACTTGGAAATCCGTAGGTAAACTTCAGGGTGAGTTTTAGAGGGTCTTTTGGGCTCCTAGGGGGTAACCGGGGTCAGTTTTAGTCACCCAACTTGGTACCCTTTGGGTTAGGGGTCATTTTCTGTTATTAATGAGCCTCTAAAATCATTTATTACTCTCTTTAAGTGTCATTTTCAACTTTGAGCGAATTTTGGAAGAGGAGTGTGACTTTGGTTAACCTCACTCTCTCTTCTACCCAAGTTCTTTTGACTTCACCCTTGGAGAGTTAGGATGTGGTTTAGTTTAGGATTGGTTAGAGTTACCTCACCATTGGGTTAAGCCTTGCTCATGTTGGAGGTTTGCCTATTTAGGGAAGATTTTAGGATGAGTTGAGTGTTCACCCACTCTCTACCCTTAGAGACGGAATTCCGTTAAAGGAGCCTTTGGAGAAGGAAGCTTAGGAAGGATAGCTCAACACCATTCCTCTTCACACCTTAGCTTGGATTAAGGTTGGAATTATTTTAAGTTAATTTCTTGTGTTGTTATGTGTTCTTGAGCTCAAAGACTCCATTAATGGAGTCTTATGGTTTTGAAGCTTTTATTTTCTATTGGAAATCTCTTTATTTGTTTCTCAATGTCTTTACTTTGTGTTTGAATTTCAAATGGGTCTTCAAGGTACACTCACCCTTGGGAGGGCAGAGTAGCCTTGGAGGGGTAGATGGAAATGATTCCTGTTAAGTGTAGAGTCTCCCATGTGAGGAGGGATAAACTTGGGGTAACATGATACCCATGAAGCCAAGATGGGCTTGAGGGCATTTAGAAGGTATAAGGACGTTATTCAGGACAACATCTTGTAAAGATGGTCCTTATCAAGTCCATGTGAGGCTTGTGTATTCTATATGTATTCTTGGCTTTCTCCTTCAGTGAGGTCTACCACTACCCCTGTTTCTGGAATGTCTCTTGGAGATACTTCCTCTTGTTCATCCTGATGTTGGAAAGTTTTCTTGTGTTTGAGTCTCTATTTCATTTCCTGCTTGTTGGGTGTTTCTGTTTGTAACCCGTTCCAGATTGGATCCCCAAGCTCGGGGGTGGACTTGTAAAGGCCTAGGTTGGGTGGTGAGCACCCATGGTTAACTCCCTTTTATCAGGTTTAGCTAGATGGAGGAGCTTACAAGATTACCCTTTATGGAGGATGTGTAACACTGAAGTTTTGGCTTTTGGCCCTCAAGGAAATATGTTTCTTCACCTTTTCTATGATTGTGCGAGGCCTTGATCTGGTAGTTGATTGTAATCCTTGTGGTTTAAGGCCTTCTTTGGGCAAGTATGTATTGATAATCTATCAAGAGTTTTGTAACCTATGAAGTTCTTAAGGATTCCATCACCTCCCCTTATGTTGCAATGGAATCTTAAGAGAAATGGTAGCCTTATACTATTGTGAAATTTTCTTTTGCTACTCATATTGTACTTGGAGTATAGAAAAATATATTGGTTAAATATGCTTATAAAATGTGATTGATCCTTGTAGAGAAATTCTATGGATAAAAAGATTATTTTGTAAATAAATGGAAATGTTACTTCTTAAACACTTAGAAGAATTTGGAAATTTATTTATTTTTTCTTGTGAAATTTAAAATGCTTTTTTAAAAAAATTCCTTCCACCAATGTGTAAGGAATAAATTATAGATGCATTTGATTAAATAAAATTTTAAAAAAAATGGCTCTACATAGCCCCTGTTTTGGGTTGCAGGTTTTTATTTCACCAGTACATTATAAGAATATTTTAATATAATTTTAGTAGTTGTTTCATTTTAAATTTGTTATTAGAAGGTTTGTTATTATAAAACAAAACACTTAAATAAATAAATAAAGACGCATATATATATATATTTTAAAAAGGGGTTTTGGGCGGGGAGGGCCGAAGCCCATCCCCGACCCAGCGGCTCGGGCCGCGCGTGGGAGACCCGACCACTGTGTTATACACAGTGGCGGGTGGGGCGTCAGCCGCAGCCGACACACCCCGCCCCCTGTGTATACACAGTGGGGCGGTGGCGCCGCGCCGTGTCGACCCCCGCTCCCCCCGCTTTCACCCTCCTCTGCCGCCCTGCGGTTTGCAACACGCCTCCGCCGTCAATTTTAAACCCCGCCGCCTCCTCCCTCATTCCGCCGCCACTGTTTGTTTTGCCGCCTCCTACGTTTTAACTGCCCTCCCATCCGTAAGAATGTTTAGGGCTTAGGGTATTTTAAATTATAGATTTAAAAGTTTTTTTTTATTATTTATTTATTTTATTTAGTTTTGTTTTTGTATATAGAAGTGAATGATTCAAGTTTTTATTTATTTATCATTTATGGGATTTAAAAGTTGTTATTTAGGAAATGTTTTTATATAGAAGGTTAAAGATTTTTTTTTTAAGATATTCGTAATGGAATGTTTAAGAATTTAAATTAGATTTGGGTAAGGATGGTTTTAAATTTATTTCATTATATTTATATATAATACGATGTTAAATAGAATTATTTTAAATTAATTTTTATATATATATTACAATGCTAAATAGATTTATATTTACTTTATGGTGATTATATTATGAGGTTAATTAGATTTAATTTATTTTATTATAGTTACATTTGATGATAAATAGATTTAATTCTAAATCTCATTAAGTTGTTAAAGTAGGCTTAGTTCCAAAATTTCTTTATGTTATTAGGGAGATTTAATGTTAATATGGTATGTTAATTTCATTTAATGTTAGGCCTTTTATTTTTTTTTTAAAATAAGGATATTGATAATTTAATATTTAAATGCAAGTTTTAGAACGTTAATTATCTAATTAAATTATTCGTTTAAAAATAATAACCTAGATAACATTTTTTTGATTTGGGGGTCATAACACTCCTTACCTTCATAATATACATCTTTTAGGGGCATTATCGCTATCTTTGACCTGCGTTGCGCATAGTTGACTTTGGGTCAACCATGGTCAACCCCCTCTCCGTTTAGCTTAATTTTTGTTCCAAGTGTTCCTTGCAGCCTCTGGACCCTAGGGTTTCTGTTTTGCACCTTTCGGTGATAGTTGACTTTTTGGTCAACATGGGTTGACTTTGTGGTCAACCATCTCTAATTGTGTATCTTAGCCCTCTTTAGAATTTAGTAGACCTTAGAGATGTTCCTTCTCTTATTTTGGAGTACAGTTGACTTTGGGTCAACTCTAGTTGACTTTTTAGTCAACTGTCCTCATTTTGTGTGTTTGAAACTCCCTTAGGATCTAGCAAACCCTAGTGCATACCATTCACTTATTTCAGAGAATAGTTGACTTGGGTCAACTCTGGTTGACTTTTGGTCAACTACCTCAGTTTACATGTAGATCCAGCTTGGAACTTTAGGCATCCTTTAGGATAGATGTGACAGCTATTCCTCTCCTTGTAACCTTTCCAGTTTCATTTATCCCTTTGCACCATTTTACGTGCACTTGTTACCCTTATGTTTGTTTGGGCATCCTGTTTTAGTGCGTTATTAAAAAAAAAATTGTTCGTGTGTTTTCGCCCAACTTTTTGGTATGACACAACTTATCCCACATTTGCTTTGCAAAGGTGTAGGTTTTTACATCTTCAAACTCAGCATCGAAGAGTGATGATGCAAGTTCTATCATCATGCAATTATGCTCATGCGTGAATATTAATTTCTCAAGAGTATGAGGTCCTATAGGAAAATCATATTCAGTATCTAAGTATTGAACAATATTATTTCCAATACCTAATAGGTGGAGTCTTATTCTTCTTTGCCATGATGCAAAGTTGTCTTTATTCAACTTGGGCACATCTCATCTGTTCTTGTGATCTTTTGCTTGAGTTGTTAAACTCCTTTTCTAAGCACACAAGCTCTGATACCAATTGTTAGTAATAACTGAGAGGGGAGGGGGGGGGTGAATCAGTGGCCTCAAAAATATTCCAATATTCAACCCTTAAAACTTAGTACCACAAAATTATACGTCTAGTTATCTTCAGTCCTATAAGATGAATGCCTCCAAATACTTATATCAATTTACTACTCCTCAGAATGCTTTGTAAAACCTTCTACTGTAGATTTACTGATTAGCAGTCTATCAATTTACCGAAAGACAGTAAATTATCTAGAGTATACTGATCAATCCAATTAAGTTAAGTATAATGAAAAACACTAAATTAATGACTCATAAACACATTGACACATGGATTTTTAACATGGAAACCCTGTTAAGGGAAAAACCACTTGGGACCGGTAACCCAAAATTTTCACTCTTCTGAAGTGAGCTCGGTGAAAAGCCAACCCTGTTAAAGGTTACAAACACACTGTTAGGTGTGACCTTGTTAGAGGATTTAAAAGTTTAGTCTGTCAATTGATATCAGACATCTATATGCTACCATCCTTGATCAAACACTCACTTGGCCTGTCAATAGGTATCTGGCATCTCATGCTATATTCATGAACAAAATTTTTGATACTCCATTGGATATATCTCAATATAGAAAGGATCTTTAAATCTCGCTCAATTAAGAGACTTTCTGAATCAATGGTTAAACTGAAACAGTATGATCTATTCACATATACAACTATACTTGTAGATTTTCAGATCTTTTGTAATCTCACAAATTATTCTGATCAATATAACTTTGTTTATACCTTTGCTCCACTTTAATTCTGCTC
This sequence comes from Thuja plicata, assembly GCA_018584345.1. Classification (NCBI taxonomy): domain Eukaryota; kingdom Viridiplantae; phylum Streptophyta; class Pinopsida; order Cupressales; family Cupressaceae; genus Thuja; species Thuja plicata. The sequence goes on along the minus strand of MU227452.1, from coordinate 2,109,137 downwards.
GGTGATGTTGTGTTCTGTTGCTCAGTGTCTGCAGAACTCTTTAGCTCTTTCCTTAGCTTGTTGATCAACACTGTATGAAGTTTATCTTCATCAGTTTCTCTTTCGCATCCTCTTGTTCATTCCTTCACCCTCACCCATTCGTAATGAATTGAGTTGTCTCTTAAGTAGACATGATATCACCATTGTTAGGTTCTTGATCTTGGCATGATCCATAATTCTCGCCAATCAAATTTAAAGCAAAACTCCAATTTTATCTCGCTAAGATCTTTTTGCCAACTAGACAAATCAACTTTAAATCAGTTACTTATCTCTGGCTTATCTTGTCGATGAAAACAATGATAACTACCAGTTAACTCTATATTTTGCTCTGCTAGCTAGATATTTTGTCATTTGTGAACTTAATTTAATTTCGGTTTAACTCTCTGATAGCATTGGTCAACACTTTAGTTCTCCTCAGGCTTCTCCATCGGTTTACACTGTGTTTCTGGCCATTAGGTTTGCTTATGATTCTCCTCCTCGTTAATACTCGTCAGTTTTCTTTCTCGGGCATCATTGTAACTTGAGTGTTAGTGATCTCTATCTGTAGGGTTCCACTGACCATCGGTGTTTGTAGTCACAATGTGAATGCTTGTCTTTTATGCATTACAAAAAGCATAATCTTTATCTCTCTGATCCTCTGAAATCTTTGACACTTTGATTGTAACCAATTATATTATATCAAGTTGACATTAATGACAATAAAATCTATTAACTAATTTAATGTCTTGCATTACCCTTCTGCATTTCGGTTACCAACTTAACATCTTCAAACATTCAATCAGTTACATGCCATCAAATAGGTGGCATAGAAATATTAGGAACACTAGGAAAAGTGTAGGAAGCGGTAGGAATGGAAGAAACAATTGGTGGAACACTTGGAACCACAGTTGGAAGGGGATTGGAATAAGTAAAAGGAACACTATGATATGAAGGTTGTGAGGTAGGTAGAGATACCGGTGGAACACTGAAAGGAATAGATGAAATTGGGAGAGATGTAGTCATTAAAGGAGGAGTGTAAGTAGGAATGCTAGGTAAAGGAATGGAAGAAGGTCCCTCACTAGTGACAGGAGGAGTGAATCCTAGATCTTGAGCCTCTTGAGCTAAAGGTTTAACTTTCAAATGCACAAGATGAGTGATACCACACCAGAGATTAACACCTTGATCACTATCAAGAAGGACTTTCTTAAGAGCCTCTATAGCTTGGATGGAATCTTGATTATGGTTTTCTTAAATAAGCCAATTTCCCATTTTATCAAGTTCTGTTGAAAGTTTTCGGACTTTTCAGGAGGAACTCTTAAAGCATCATCCTCATCATGAGATGAGTGAGAAGATTTATGCTCCATAGAAGGATTGGAATCATGAGTGGTCAAATTCATCTGGGATCCTAAGGAAAGGATAAGAAGACTCAGGATCAAAGGAACCCATAAGTCTATGACTTCTTCTAACTCGGATACTATAAGTAGGACTAGAAGTAGTAAAGCTCATATACCGATGCAATGCAAATGAACTAATTTAGGAAACACAAGATTTTGATTTCTAATTTTTGAAATGTAAGTGCAAGAGCATAAAAGAAAGCTAATCTAATATGTATGCAATATTTAACATAAAAAATGTAAATCTAACACCAAAAAGAAAGAGTTGTTTATCGTGGGTTCACCAAAATGTAACATAATAAATAGATGTCACCAAAATGTAAGGGGTAAATATGTAATATAAGATAAGAAATGTGTGGGGAAGATAAGATGTTTATTTTAACCTCAAATACACAAATGAAGGATCCAAATTGATTAACCCTAAAGGAAATATCAATGCATAAATGAATCAATCAATTTAGGAAGATTAAAAACTTTAATTGAAATGAATAGAAGAAAATCACTAACCTCAAAATGATACAGATCTGAAGAATGCTTTTTTCGGGGGTCTACACTAAGTTTCTGGAAAATCTGCAATCGGCTCTGGAACAATAACGCAGAGATGGACAAAACCTTGAAATATTTTTCTGATCTGGCTCAGTTCTGATTTTTACCCTCAAGTCAATGTCACCTTTGACCCAAAAGTTTCAATTCTGACCCTGAACAAAAAGTCAATTCTGACCCAGAAATGAATGTTGATTCTGACACAGAATTTCTGATTCTGACCTGCACAGTCTGATAGAAATTCTGTTGGAGATTTGCTTATGTGCAAATTGTTGATTGTATGTTTGTCATTGATGACAACATATAATATATAGAGGTGTCCTATATGCAATTATCAGTACAAATTTTTTGCAGCCTTGCATGTTTATTTCCATGGTGTAGACATGTTTTGGTTGCTATGTGCATTCACGTAGATTCAGATATGCAGTTTCAGTGGTGTTATGTTAATCTATTTTGCTAGTTACAGTTTCTGAAGATCATCTGTTAAGAGTCAACATATTTACATTATTTCTTGAGTTGCACCTATATTTAGGATATGCATGTTTGTATTCATGTTTAGTTATGAGTTAATGATGATTATCCAAAGGCACTAAACGTGTTCTAACTGAAGCGTGATGATTGAGTCAATTTGGTAAAGCCGACTATGTGAAGCAACGCGTCCACTCATCTTGAGTTGCGCAGTCCTAATTTTGATTGTGTGCTTAGTTAAGCCAACAAGGAAGTTTATTAAGTGTTTCATAAAGCCTTTGTGACCTTATCCTCAAGGAAGATACAAATAGCAATTCAATTGTGATTGCTAAATGTGAAAATGAAGTGAAAAAGATAAGACAGAGCATAACATAAAGTTAGACAGTAAAAGTTGAATATCTATGTGAATAAGCAGAAGAAGATTACAAATCATTGGAAATGATCAAGATAGAAGGTCTACTCAAACAGTTCATTTATCAGATATAGTTTATATCTATTTTACTGAAGGTTGTAGCCTTCATCATTTTAGCAGTGAGCTTTTTGGATAGTGAGTCCTCACTCCTAATAGGGTTATTTGTAAAAGACTCCTAACAGGGTCTGACCCTTAACCATGTCACTGTACTTATTGCATTATAAAGATCAACTCCTAACAGGGTTGTAAGATCTTCTAATAGGGATTATTATACTCAAGTACAGTTCTTTGTGGGTGCTAATTCCCACTGGGGTTTTTACCTAATTGGTTTGCCTGTAACCAAAATTGTTGTGTTCTATCTTGTGTTATCTGAATGTGTTAATGCTTAATGTTATTCTGTAATTAATTGGAGAAAATAATTAAACTAGCTGATAACTGATTCACCCCCCCTCTCAGTTATCCCTTGGGACTATTCCAACAATTGGTATCAGAGCCAAGTGCCTTGGAGAGAAAGCCTAACAGCTTAAGGTAGATCAAATGGCGTACTTCAGGAAAGAGAGTCCTAAGTTTGATGGAGAGAACAATCTTGACTGGAAGAACAAAATGATAAGACATCTTCAGTGCGTTGGTTTTGAGATCTATGAGATTGCTACTCATGAAATTGATGTTCCCACCTTGAAAGACCTTGCAGAAGAAGACTCTACAAGTAAAAAAAAAGAAGTATTCACTCAAAATGCAATTACCAAGGAAGCCCTAATCAGTGCCCTATCTGACAATGAATTTTCTAAGATCAAGAAGGTAGAAAAAGCATATTCAATCTAGAAATACGTAGAAGATATGTTTGAAGGAGACATTCAAGCAAAGAATACATGCAGAAAGACATGGAAGAAAAGATACAATAATTTAGAGATTCTACCTGAAGAGAACATTAGAGCTTACAATCAAAGGATTAATGAAGCAGTATTAGGTATCAGGAACAATGGTGGAGAAATTTCAGAGGATGATATAATGGAAAAAGTGATGACCACATTGATAGCAGATTATGAAAGCAAGATTAACATCTTGGATGAAACCATGCAATTCTCAAAGGACTTCAAAAGAGAAACCCTAATTAGCAAAATATCTATATTTGATATATCAAGATTGAAGACAAAACCTAAAATGGAAACAACTTTTAAAGCATCAGTCCATGGTAAGAAATTGTTGAACATCTCTAGTAATAATGAAAAAGAAGAAGTTGATACTGAACTAGAAGAAATCATTGCTATGATTGCTAAGAAGGAAAGAAAAGGTAAAGGGAAATATGAAGGACATCTACTATTCAAATTTTTTTCATGCAACAAAGTTGGCCACTTTGCATCCAAGTGTCCTACAAGAGTCAATAAGTTTAGATCAGATTACAAGCCCAAATATACTAAGGAATGCCATCATGTTGAAGATGGTGTAACTGATGATGACTCAGGAGAAGATGAAATTGGATTTTTTGCTATTAAAGACAATGAAAAGATGATTGATCAAATAGAAATTAAAGATGAAAAGAAAGCTCAAGAATTGGCTTTAGTTTCACAAGCTGACATCAGAACAAACTGGATCATAGACAGTGGGTGTTCACATCACATGATAGGTGACAAAGACAGATTTGTACATCTAGATAAGTACAAAGGTGGCATGGTTAGATTTTGAGATAACACTCCCAAACCTATCATAGGCAGAGGATCTATCACCTTAGATGAAAAGAACAAGACATGATGTTCTTTATGTTGATGGTTTGCATCATAACTTACTAAGTGTTGGACAACTGCTAGATAAAGGATATCAGTTGGAATTCAAGAACAACAAATGTATTATCAACAAAAAAGAAGGAGGCATGATTGCGTCAGGCTTAAATACCAAAGGTAATGTCTTTCAACTCAACTCTGAAGTAAGTTTTTTTGTTGCAAAAGTGGATGACAGTTGGCTATGGCACAAGAGACTTTGTCATATCAATTTTTACAACATAGTAAAGATAAGTAATGTAAAGGCAGTAAGAGACCTTCCAAGCATTGCAAGACTAGTTGATACTATGTGTAGGGAATGTGTGATGGGAAAGCATGTGAGGACCTCATTCAGGAGTAAACAAAACTCTGTAGAGAACAAATTAGATCTGATACATACAGACCTATGTGGACCTACTCAAACAAGATCATATTATGGAGAAAGGTATTTTATTTTGTTTGTTGATGATTTCTCAAGGATGATGTGGGTTGCGTTCTTGAAAGAAAAATCAGAAGCCTTTGAAAAATTCAAATCATTCAAAGCCAAAGTTGAAAATAATTCTGGATTGAAGATAAAATTTCTGAGATCAGATAAAGGAGGATAATTCACCTCGGACTAGTTTTATGATTATTGCGAAGAACATGGAATCAAAAGACAGTTAAGTGCACCTAGAACCCCTCAGCAGAATGGGATTGCAGAAAGAAGGAACATGATAGTACTTGATACAGTGTGCACTATCATGATTGAAGGAAAGGTTGCCCATACCTATTGGAGAGATGCGGTCAATACAACAGTCTATACTATCAATAGAATCCAATTAAGGCCAGGTGGAGACAAGACACCTTATGAACTTTGGTTTGGTAATGTACCTACTGTAAAATACTTCAGAATCTTTGGAAGCAAGTGCTACATCAAGAGAGATGAGAGTATTGGCAAGTTTGATGCTAGAAGCGACAAAGGTATTTTTCTTGGTTACTCTACTAAAAGAAAAACCTATAGATGTTTTAATCTAAGATTGAAGAAGATCATTGAAAGTACTCATGTGAAGATTGATGAGAATTTTATGATTCAAGAAAGATACTATGAATGTCACTCCTAAAAACTCAAAATACACATCCAAATACCACTCTAAAGAAGACATCATTGGAGATCAGAGCGCCAAAGTCTTGACAAGATCCAGAGCAAAAGGTTCAACCGTTGATGAAGAGGTATGCTTAATTTCTCAAATTGAACCCTTAAGTGTTGAAGATGTGTGCAATGATTCAGATTGGAAAAGTGCTATGCAAGAAGAATTGGATCAGATAATCAAGAATGATACATGGGAACTGGTCCCTAGACCTCGTGACAAGAATGTGATTGGAACAAAGTGGATATTCAGGAATAAGATGAATGAAGAAGGTATAGTGGTAAGAAACAAAGCAAGAATGGTATGTAAAGGATATGCGTAGAGAGAAGGAATAGACTACACTAATACATTTTCCCCTATGAGTAGACTGGAAGCTATCAAGTTGTTTCTGTCCTATGCAACATTCAAGAACTTTAAAGTATATCAAATGGATGTCAAGTCAGCTTTTCTGAACGGTGACTTGAAGGAAGAAGTTTACATAGAACAACCTGAAATATTTAATCTATCAAACAAACCAGACATCGTATGCAGACTAAAGAAAGCACTTTATGGACTTAAACATGCCCCAAGGGAATGGTATGCGAGACTTGATGGTTACTTAACAAAAATAGGATTTAGAAAAGGAGAAGCAGATTGTAACTTATTCATAAGAGAGACAAATGAAGGATTACTACTTGTTATTTTTGTTGATGACATTATCTTTGGAGGTAATGACAAGCTTAGTGCAGAATTTGCCAAAGAGATGCAAAGTGAGTTTGATTAGACCTATAAAATATTTTTTGGGATTGAATGTAAAACAAATAGACAAAGGCATATTCATAAATCAATCTAAGTATGTGAAGGAGATATTGAAAACTTTCAAAATGGAAGAATGCAAACCAGTAAGCACCCCCATGATAACAGGAAACAAGCTTTCCAAAGATGATGATTCCACAGGAGTTGACAAGACACTATACAACTATATGATTGGAAAACTCATATATCTTACTCAATCTAGACCAGATATTTCCAATGGAGTTGGAATTATTGGAAGATTTGTAGCTGAACCTAAACATAATCACCTAATGGAAATACAAAAAATATTCAGATACTTAAAAGGGACTATAGACTATGGTTTATGGTATCCTAACTCAGAGAATATACAACTTCATGTGTATACAGATGCAGATTGGGCAGGTTGTGTTGATGAAAGGAAGAGTACCTTAGGGGGAGAAGTATTTCTTAGAGACAGGTTGAATACTTGGACAAACAAGAAGCAGAATTGTATCTCTCAGTCGATAGCAGAAGTTGAGTATGTTGCAACAACACTGAATTGTTCAATAATAGTTTGGATCAAATAGATGATTAAAGAATTTGGTATTCAAATTGATTATCCTATTGTTATCCACTGTGATAACACTAGCACTATCAATATGTCAAAGAACCCTGTGATGCACGCAAAGACAAAACACATTGAGATCAAATATCACTTTCTAAGAGAAAAATTCACAGACAGAGAAGTAAAGTTGGATTATGTGAGCACTAAAGAACAGTTAGCAGATATTTTTACAAAGCCTTTATCAAAAGATACTTTTGAGTATCTCAGGGAGAAGCTGGGATTAATTCCCTTTCCTGAGTCTGATTAGAATTTGCAGCAAAGAACACCAGTCCCTGGTGACTGATGAATGATTGACTACTCTACTTCTGGAGTAGTACCTATGCTTATTTGTGTTTGACACCCTTTTCCATTGATGTCAAAGGGGGAGTATATAGTAAGGGGGAGCATATACTCTGGGGGAGTATATAGTCATGAAAATAAAAACACAATCAGGGAGCTGCAGCAGTGAAGAGGAACCCTTGATGAGGATATTGAGAAGATTGTAAAAAGAAAGGAATCACTTTTGGATAGATTGTGTTTTTAATCATATGTTTCCATCAATATCAAAAGGGGAGATTGTTGGAGATTTGCTTTTATGCAAATTGTTGATTGTATGTTTGTCATTGATGACAACATATAATATACAAAGGTGTCCTATATGCAATTACCAGTATATATATTTTGGAGCCTTGCGTGTTTATTTCCATAGTGTAGACATGTTCTAGTTTCTATGTGCATTCACTCAGATTTAGATATGCAGTTTTAGTGGCGTTATATTAATCTATTTTGGCAGTTACAGTTTCTGAAGATCATCTGTTAAGAGCTGACGTATTTACATTATTTCTTGAGTTGCACCTATCTTCAGGATTTGCATGTTTGTATTCATGTTTAGTTATGAGTTAATGATGATTATCCAAAGGCGCTAAACATGTTCTAACTGAAGCGTGATGATTGAGTCAATTTGGTAAAGCTGACTATGTGAAGCGACGCGTCCACTCATCTTGAGTTGCGCGGTCCTAATTTTTATTGTGTGCTTAGTTAAACTAACAAGGAAGTTGATGAAGTGTTTCATAAAGCCGTTGTGACCTTATCCTTGGGGAAGATACAAATATTAGTTCAAATGTGATTGCTAAATATGAAAATGAAGTGAAAAAGATAAGACAGAGCAGAACATAAAGTTAGACAGTAAAAGTTGAAGATCTATGTGAATAAGTAGAAGAATATTACAACTCATTGGAACTAATCAAGATAGTAGGTCTACTCAAACAGTTCATTTATTAGATATAGTGTATATCTATTTTACTAAAGGTTGCAACCTTCATCATTTTAGCAGTGAGCTTTTTGGACAGTGAGTCCTCACCCCTAACAGGGTTATTTGTAAAAGAATCCTAACAGGGTCCGACCCTTAACCAGGTCACTGTACTTATTGCATTGTAAATATCAACTCCTAACAGGGATGTAAGATCTTCTAACAAGGATTATTATACTCAAGTATAGTTCTTTGTGGGTGCTAATTCCCACCGGGGTTTTTACCTATTTGGTTTTCCTGTAACGAAAATTGTTCTATCTTGTGTTATCTGAATGTGTTAATGCTTAATGTTATTCTGTAATTAATTGGAGAAAAGAATTAAACTAGTTGATAACTGATTCACCCCCCCCCTCAGTTATCCCTAGGGACTATTCCAACAAATTTTGTTTCCAGATCTGGATAGTTTGCCAAAAAGGGTATCCAAATCTGCACTCCAATTCATTGTTCCAAACCTGTCCCTACAAGAAAAATGGTTTGTTTGTTGGGGGGAGGGGTTTGCCTTGGTCAAACCCTAGTTTTGGAATTAACCTTAAAATATAATTAAAATTGCATAAATAAAACAAAGTAAATGAAAAAATTCTCCTTGCTTGTATGGAAACCCTTGTGGTGGATTCGAATCCATGGATCGACAAGTATGTATGCACCAAATGGATGTAGAATGTAGAATTTAGAATGTAGGATGTCTCAAATCATTTTCTTATAGATCTTCAACACCAATCTTGAATGGATCTTGGAATAGGAAGAGGCTTGGATGAATATGACTGGAGAAATCTTCAACAAGAGGGATCCATAGAGCTTGAATCCTTCAATGGCTACCAATGGATCTCCTTGATGAATTGAATGCTTGAAATTATTTTAATTCTTGAATACTTGATAATAGATGCTTGCTCCAATAGATCGTGCATAGAATTTGGATGGATGGAATTGCTTCTTGCATCTTGGATTGTTAGAGAAAATGAGAGGAGAAGGCTTCCTTATGTATGAATCTAGGGCACAATATTCTAGAGAGGCCTACATAGGAGAATTAAATTCTAATTAGAACTATATCCCTAGAAGTGGACCTATATTAAATATAATTCAAGAATTTTCGCTTTGATGATTGAAACAGCCGACCCGGAAGTGGGAATTAAATCTTTTTGAAGCCCGACATCTAGAAACCCCAGAAACTTAAAATCTAAACCTTGGGTAAGAAAAAGGTCTATTTTGACCTAGGTCAAGTTCAAGGTCAAACTTGACCCAGAAAGGTCAATTTTGACCCTGAGGTCAAAAGTCACAATTTGCAGTTTAGGGTGCCAGAAACAGGATGGAGAAAAGTGGGAAATGGGGAAGAATAGGGGAAAAAGCCAGATCCAAGTCCAAGACTCATTCAAGGCACTAGACATGACCCCAAACCACTTACTCGGAAGGCTAAACTAGTCTACAATGGAAGTGTTTCTATTTTCTGACTATACACTCTGAAATGTTTTTCATGCAATAGGATTGGCCATTTCGCTTCAAGATGTCCAGATAGAGAGCCTAAGTGCAAACCTAATAAATTCAAGTCCAAATATCAAAAGAAGTGTTATTATGTTGCTGATGAAAGTGTAACTAATGGTGAATCTAAAAAGAGTGAAAATGAGATTGTGTTTATTGATATCAAAGATGAGAATCCTAGTTTATTGAATGAGGAAGGAACTTTGGTTTCACATGTGGATAATAAAGATGAATGGGTTATTGACACTGGTTGTTCACATCACATGACCGGAGATAAAAGAAAATTTGTGAAATTGGAAAAGTATGATGGTGGTGTTGTTTGATTTGGTAACAATGATCCTTGTATGATCAAAGGTAAAGGTTCCATTACACTTCATGGTAAGAAAAATATTGATGATGTCTGTAACACCCCAAAATTGGCACCTAACAATCGATCAATTTTGGTGCATTTTCTTATCCTCGAAGTCCTATTGTATTAGGCAAATTCTTCTCCTAATTGACTTTAATTGACTAAGTTTCAAATGTAGAAAACCCAAATTTGCATAAATCTGACATTACATTTATTTCCTAATTCTCAAATGATTATTAGCTAAAATTCCCTATGATTAATTGATTTAAATATAAAGTCCTAAGTGCTTTTAATTAAATCAATTCCACCCCCTTTGGCTAATATACATAAAAGGAATTGAAAGGTTATTTAATTATTGGATGAATTATCCTCAA
>MU227452.1:2047068-2093631 GCA_018584345.1 Thuja plicata | reverse complement strand
TATTGGGTCCTTACATTCCTTCTTTTTCTCTCATCCAATCCATTGCATAAAATCTTGGCTTCCATATTCCTTATCCTCCTTTTCATCTTCCTATCAACATCTTTGAGCATAATTTCAGTGGCCTTGGGCCCTCATAACATATCTTTCAAAGGAGCACTATCTAAAGAGCATGAAGCTTAAATCCTACATAAATTTAAAAAAAAAAAAAAAGAGAGAAAAATAACAAAAAAAAATGAAAAAGTGCCTTGGTGAAAACCTGGTAAACAGGCACCTTGGTAGAAAAAGTAAAGAGAAATCAATTCGTCCTATGGTGAAAACCACTTCTTTTGTCACCTTGGATAAGTACCATGATGAAAACCTGGAAAATAGGTGTCATGTGTAATTCCTCCCACTTGCACTCTTCACTTGGGGGCAAGTTCCTTCCATCTCATCTTATCTTTCATATCTTACATCCACCTGGTCTATGAGCATCCATGTTCCTTCCTGTGATCTTGACAAGGTTAAGCCTATCCTTGAACACAAGTGTATCCTGACATTCATGATCCCTTCCATTGACCTATTCACTTTTGCATGATACCCTATCATGATCTTGCTTATCCCAAGCCTATCCTTCCTGTCTCTGAGCATTCGTGCCATAATCCAAAACATTCACTTATACCTCCATCACCCCTTATCCTAATTATGCTTTCATAGCTCTATCCTATCCAAAATTGACCCCTTGGTCTTGATCAAAATTGAAAAACTATTTCTCAAAATTCTCTTGACATGTCCATTCTTTTGGACCACATGCTTTCATGACATCAGGTCATTATCCTTTATGTTATTCAACACTGCTCCATGAGCCTACATTTGCTATATTATTTTTTCCCTAGCTTAGGTAATCTTGAGGAGATTGTCCTTGAGGATCACATTCACCCTCTTCATCCGTGATTGGCTATTTGTCTCATACATCAAATTTCTAATCCATCTGCAATGCCCTACACCTTGCTAGACATTGGGGGCATACCAATGTGATCTTTCTTGAGATTGAGTAATCTCTAAAATTCTAAAAATTGCAAAACTCTTTAAAAAATCTAAAAACTGTAAAAATTCTAAAAATCTAAAAATGGAAAAATCATTAAAAAATTGTAAAATTGTAAAATCTTTAAAAAATTCTAAAAATTTGCTTTCCTTCTTTAGTCCGCTTTCCTTCTTTAGTGTGCTCATGCATTTTTCTCTTAGTCATCTTCGAGATTTTGCTCAACCTCACATGGATTGAAACTGGTCCCACTCATGCCATGTTCCTGGTCTAGGGGGCATTGTATTATCTTTTGGAGTTCTCCTCTTGCATCGGTCACCAGTGGATCTCACTGCATCTGCCTGTCGATGCCTCGTAGTACTTTGTCTCTTCTTGAGACTCTCTTTTACATCAGTCACCAGTGGTTCTCACTGCATCTACCTGCTGATGCTTTGATCTTGTCATCGACCTTTATGCTTGAGAATCTCTTGTGACAGTCACCAGTGGTTCTCACTGAGTCTGCCTACTACCGCTATCTTGCTGAGATTTCTTGCATCGTCTCGCTATCCATTTTAGCTCATCTTTGATCCATTTGTTACTTGGGGGCATGGCTCCCCATCTTGATCACTCTTTGGTTTACACTCAAGTCAGTAATCTTGTCAAAAGGACAACTCTCTACTGGCACAAACTGGTGTTTCTCAACACCTTAATCAAATAGTGTTTTTTTTAACACTCACTTTGGACACATCTGTGTTTTTCAACACACTTCGGATATCTCACGACATAAACATCTCTTGATAGCAATCAAACACAATGCACTCACAAGCACAATGGTGTTTTTCAACACCCTAAACATAGACGCATTCATAAACTTTGAAACATGTTGAGATATGATTGACTCCTTCTTAGTATGCTGCCTATTCTTATGAATTTCATTTGATATTTTCTTTGTCTACTACTTGTTGGTGTGGTTTTGATGATCCAGCAACGTCAAATAAATAGGGTGTATGTGATAAGAGCTTCTACATTAAGGTGGAAAAGCCTCACATCCCTCGATCTTGTTTATTTGTATGCCAAGGGGAGGTTGAAACTATCTCCTTGACTGCTATTGCTGTGTTTGTTTACTTGTGAACTTTTACTACATCAAATTGGAAACAATGTTCAGGTCACCTTGGCTTTTGTACCTTGGTGCTTACATTTGTTTCCTATATTTTATCTGATGAAAGTCATATTCATATTCTTATGGTCGCAGCGGCACCAGTAAGGATTGTATTGACTCCGATGATCCAAAGCACCCAATGATGATAAATACGATGAGTCCAACAACCAAAGTCCTAGGATGGCATTTAGCTTAGGCTTGCATTTGCATTATAGGCTTGTATTCACATTTTAGGCTTACATTGTGGTAGTTTTGGTGCTCTCTTCATTATCTTCTCATTCCTCAAAGGTCCTCATCTTTCATCATGGCTTCTTCTCGTCTGCACAAGTGTTCGATCCTCTCTCTCTATCTTCATCTATATGCTCAATCAATTTTTGTGATCAAAATCAAAATCTGACACTTCTATATATGCTTGTGCAGTCGTCTTTCTGGCGTCGCTCTCTTGTCAGGGTTATCTCTTGTCATTATTTTTTTCTCAGTTTCTGCAATCTTTTCATCAAAGTCAACTCTAGTCATTTTTGGTCAGCTATGGTCAAACCTAGTACAACAGGACCTCTCAATCGCTCTAAATTGATTCCGCTCTCTCTTGCTATATCTTTCTCTGTGATTTCTCGCTCCCATCATTCTGATGTGTCATCTTTCGATTTCGCTCCCGAGGGGGCAGGATGATTGCATCATTGAATCTTTTTGCATTATTCTCGAATCAGTCTGATCTAAATCAAAAGTCCTTGTCGCTAGGGGCATCTCATCACTTGGGGCATATTCAGTTTTTCATACTTTATGGTCAAAATTGGATATTCCATGATCTTGAATCTCACATCTCGTCATCTATCTTTCTAAGGTATCTGAGCAATCTAACTCGGATCCTCAAGGATCATGCTTCGTTCTAGGAGACAGTCCTAAATTGATTATCTTTTGAGACAGGTATTGGGGCAATCTAACCCTGATTCCTAAAGGTTGAGCCTCGTTCTAGGGATAGCCTTGTGAAAGATATCAATCTAACCAGTGTCTAGGTGATCTAACCTAGATATTGGGGGACTTAGCTTCGTTCTGGAGGAGATTCTTGAAATCTCATTGGGTATTGGGGCAATCTAACCCTAATTCTTGAAAGTTACGCTTCGTTCTGAAGATAACTCTCAAAAACTCTTTAGACCGTTACCTAGGCAATCTAACCCTGATTCTGAAGATAGTCCTAAATCTTCATCAGCTATCAATGGACATTGGGGCAATCTAACCCTGATTCTGAATCTTCTCTTAGATGATTCTGCTTCCTAATCTAATCGATGTCTTGGCAACCTAACCTAGACTTCCGAAATCTTCATCTTCACTTCAGACTTTCTTTGAATCAATGTGTTGCTCGCACATCAATTCAAAGAGGGGCAAAATGTAACACCCCAAAATTGGCACCTAACAATCGATCAATTTTGGTGCATTTTCTTATCCTCGAAGTCCTATTGTATTAGGAAAATTCTTCTCCTAATTGACTTTAATTGACTGAGTTTCAAATGCAGAAAACCCAAATTTGCATAAATGTGACATTACATTTAATTCCTAATTCTCAAATGATTATTAGCTAAAAATCCCTATGATTAATTGATTTAAATATAAAGTCCTAAGTGCTTTTAATTAAATCAATTCCACCCCCTTTGGCTAATATACATAAAAGGAATTGAAAGGTTATTTAATTATTGGATGAATTATCCTCAAAAAGGAATTCCATGTGAAAGGACACTTATGTGGTGATAATTCACCCTTTTATTTAAATAATCTTTGCTTACTTGTCTCAAATGGAGAATGAAGAGACAACTGCTTCTTTTCAAGAAACTCTTCATCCTCTTTCCATGGTTTTCTATAAATTGGACTTATTTTCTTCATTAGAAAGGAGGACTTTTGGAGAGCATCAATACTATAGGCAATTTACATTTGATTTTCATGCTTGAAGCTCATTTTGCATAATTAGGCTAAGATTTCAATTGGAATTAAAGATATATGCTTTCATTTTAGATTCATTTTCATATCTAACATTTCAATTTGATATTCTCAAGTTTTCGTAGATTACAAGCAATTCAATTCTAGTTTAAAGAGCAAATTCTTTTCATAGATTACAAGCTTTCATTTCTAGACTAAGAGTATTTGCTTTCTTTTGCTAGTTTAATTGCATTATTTACTTCCATCGAATAGCTGCAAATCATTCTTAGATTAGTGCAATTCAGTTTCTTAGTTTAATTGCATCTCTTTACATAGACTAGTTGCTGATTTCTCATAGAATAATGGCATTTCTCATTTTCTTGCATTCTTAAATCCTCCATGTTAGCAATGGTCAGGTTGTTGGCTCTCGTTCTGAGGGTAAAACTCAACATCCACATCTAATTATGAGGCAACAGGTCGCTTCAATCGTATTTGCAGAGCAAACAATCCATGTTTGTCTTTGTGAATTAAGCAATTGTGTAAGGACTATGTTGTGTTTGTGTTGAATTCAGAGGTCCACATTCAGCATACAACAATGTCTTATATGTCGAAGGTCTGAGGCATAATATTTTGAGTGTTGGATAGCTAGTTGATAAAGGTTACCATTTAAAATTCAAGGATGGAATGTGAAAAATCATTGGAAGCTCTGGAATTCAGATTGTATTAAGTACAAAGACTAAAGGTAATATATTTCATTTGAATAATTCAGAGAATTATAATTGCTAGAATTGATGATAGTTGGTTATGACACAAGATATTTTGTGATTTAAACTTTGATAGCATTTTGAAGTCAAGCACTACAAGAGCAATGAGAGATTTACCTAAATTATTGAATTCTACTACTGTGATGTGTAAGGAATGTCAGGTGGGAAAGATAAGTAAATCTACTTTCAAAATTAAGACCTATTCTTCAAGTGGACTATTAGATTTGGTACATACTAATTTGTGTGGCCCTACAAGAACTAGAAGCTATTATGGAGAGAGATATTTCATTTTATTCATTGATGATTATTAAAGAATGACGTGGGTTACATTTTTGAAGTAAAAATCTGAGGAATTTTACAAATTTAAGATCTTAAAAGCTATGGTTAAGAATGAGATCTAACAGAGGTGTGGAGTTTATATCTAGTGAATTTAATGCATTTTGTGAAGAGAATGGAATAAAAAGGAAAATTTCTACTTTGTGAACCCCATAACAGAAAGTTATTACAGAGAGAAGAAATAGAACTATCCTTGACACTACAAGGACTATGATGATTGAAGGAAATGTACCCCAGATCTATTGGAGAGAAGAAGTTAGCAATGCAGTCTATACATTGAACCAAATTTCAAATCAAGAAAGGCACTAGTAAGACCCCTTATGAGCCTAGGTATGGTCATGTCCCTACAGTAAAATACTTCAAAATTTTTGGAAGCACATGTTATATCAAAAGAGATGAAGATTTAGGGAAATTTGATCCTAGATTTGATGAATGAATCTTTCTTGGTTATTCTACAAAGAGAAAAGCATACAAATGTTATAGCAATAGGTTGAGAAAGATAACTGAAAGTGTTAATGTCAAAGTGGGTAAAAAGTATAAAAAATAAGATAGATCTTGCAGTTATGAATCAAATGATGAAGAAGAAAATCAGGTAATGGAAGCACAGAATCAGAATTAGAATCAGAATTAGATTGGTTCAATAGATCAAGATGGACAAGTTGCAAATGAGGAAGAGGTAGAAACAAAAGAGTCATCTACTAATGCAAATCCAAAGACTCCAAGGTATGTAAGGTTAAATAATTTAGAAAATTAGATTATTGGTGATAGGAATCAAGGTGTTCAGACTAGAGGAATAATTTCTAGAAATGAAATTGTTTGATTTATAATTGAACCTAAGGATGTTGATAAAGCATGCAAAGCTGAAATTTGGGTTAAAGCTATGGAAGAAGGGTTGGAGAAGATTGAGAAGAACAAGACATGTATTCTTTTTCCCATACCTAAGAACAAGAATGTGATTAGTACTAAATGGGCATTCAGGAAAAAAATTGAATGAAGATGGTGAAGTGGTTTGGAAAAAAGCGAGACATTTTTGTAAGGGATGCTCACATATGGAAGGTATTGATTTTGAAGAGACCTTTGCTCCTATTTCTAGAATTGAATATGTTAGTATTTTCCTGCATATGCTACTTACAAATATTTTAAGGTATATCATATGTTAGGATTGAGTAATATTAAGAGGGGGGGAGGTAAATTAGTATTACAACATTTTAAATTAAACTTAAACCAATTTCAAATAAACCATAAGCTTAATGAAATGAAAAGAACATAAACTAATAACACATAACTCATAACACCATTATTTGTTGTTGAGGAAACCCTGACCAAGGGAAAAATCTGGTGGGGATGGTACCCACAAGCATACACTAAAGTATAGTTTCCCTGTTAGGAGACCTAGCCCTGTTAGGAGCTGAATGTTACATAGTACATTTCCTTGTTAAAGAAATAACAACCCTGTTAAAGGTATACAACACCCTGTTAGGGGCAACTGAGCTTACAACTCTTACAATAATACTTCTGTTACAAAGTGTTCTTAGCAATGAACAAAACAAGCATTTGCAATGCATAGATAGTTCTATTCATAGCTCTTCAATGATCTCCATCAACCTCTGCTCTCACATCTTCCATTTGCATCCATACATATCCTTCATTATCTCATCATCACATCATATCTTTTCTTTACAAAAATTCTTCATATATATATATATACATATATATATCATCATCAAGTCGGCTCTCAATACAAAATAGAATTAATAATGCAAAGAGTAATTAAAAGTTTGGCACTCTTAAATAACCAAAATATAGGTTATCCAAAATCATAATCCAACTTAGCTTTCTAGAAGTCCATTACATACTCCTTGATTCATTGCTACTTGTTCAACTGCTCTGCTACGATGTTCTGTTGTCTGTGCATGTCTTCAAATCTCTCTAACTCATTATAATCATATCCAAAACCAAATCTATCTTAGGTGGAGGTCATAAATACTTCATAGTATCTTTCTCTATTTTTTCTCATCATCAAACATCGCACTCGATCTTCACTAGACAAAACAATGTTTTCATACTCTATATTTATGCTTCTGTACTTAGTCATTTTGAAGACCGTGTCTCCAAAATAGAACTTCATTCCAAGCGATAAATATACCAGACGTGTTTCCATAAATGACAACCCATAAGTGTCTCATACCATTAAAAAACTATCACTTTCCAATAATCTCTCCCTTTGGCATTTATGGCAACACTTAGCGAAAAATAACTAAGTGTCCCAACATAAAACTATCTCTCTTTTTTATTTTTAGATATACATATATATACATATACATACATATATAGATACACACACACACACACACACACACACACACACATATATATATGTATGTATATATATATGTGTGTGTATATATATATATATATATATATATATATATATATATATATATATATATATATATATTGTTTTTCTACTGAACTCATTTTTCTTCTCTTCTCCCCCTTTGACAACAATGACAAAGGTGCATCCAAAATTTACAAAAATATAGAATTTCAATGCCTACTCACTGGTTTAAGTACATCTTGGAAGGTGTCTTCCATGATCTATGTGAAAATCCCTACTGTTTTGGGGAGATTTGTGTTAAGGATATTGAGAATATTGTATTAAGAGAGAGTACTTTTTAGGTTGATGGATTTTCCCATATGTTTCTATCAATGACAAAGGAGGAGATTGTTAGATGATATCATATTTGGATACTATTCATGTTGTTGATATTCATATTTTGTCACTGATGTCAACATATGTTTCTATGGAGAGAACATACTAGCTATCTGATTGAAAGAAGTGTACGAACACTGTATGGATGATTCAGAATGATCAAAGATAGGGATATTGAGAAAGATGTGTGATGATCTTATTCCTAAGGTTGCTTGACTTGAGGTTACATATTGGTGATGTTATAGAAGATTTAGTGAAGACTGGATTTTGGACTATAATAGTAATGCTTGACAGAGCAGGTCTCTGTATTTTGTGTATATCTTACAGATGAATATGTTTCAGCGTATGCGAGCTTATGGGATGACTGAGGACACATTGAGGAATTTTTTTTATTGATCGATAGTTGTGAGAGTACTGGTGACATCAGTTGTAGTGTGTATTATGTAGGAGACCTATTTGGTGGTTGACTTTAGACATGTAACATGTATTATTAATTGTGAGCGTGGATTGTGGATATTGGAGTATAACTGATGGATTGTAATTGATGTTTACTTGTTATAGGTACCGTGTGTATCTTAGAAAGGGGTTAAACAATTATTTGTATATTGGGAAAGCCTAATTGGATGACCTAATTAATTATTTGTGTATTTGGGAAAGCTTAATTGGCCGACCTAATGAATTACTGTAATAGGGTATATATGAGAGATCTTTTCTTTTGGAAAGATGTGGTAGAGATTGAAAAGGTAGAGAAGTGTGAAAGCTGCGAGGCTTGTTGGCTGCTGGATGTAGAGCAGAGTTTGTGATAAGAATACTTCATTGGAACTGACCAAGGAAAGACAGTTGCTATCAGACAGTTCACTGGATTTTATATTTTCTATATACACTTGTTCATATTATAAATCCTTGAGGGTGGTATTAACCTTCTTTGGGCAGTGTGCCTGGGTAGTGAGCCTACTATTTCTCTTGACTCCTAACAGGGTCTATCCTTTAACAGGGACTATGTACTATAATGTTGTAATAAGCTCCTAATAGGGCTAAATCTTTTAACAGGGATACTATACTCTTAGTACATCATTTATGGGTGATAATTCCCACCGAGGTTTTACCTTTAACACGCTTTCCTCAACAACAAGTATTGTGTTATTGTGCTGGCATTTACTGTGTTATCATTTAGATTGAAGTTTTGGTTTATAAAGTTTAAATTTTAATATTCTGTATCATAACTTATTCACCCCCCTCTCAGTTTTGCTTGTGAATTGTTATTCCTAACATCATATGGATGTTAAGTCTACATTTTTATATGGATAATTGGAAGAGGAAGTCTATGTTGAGCATCCTAATGGATTTTCTTTGACTAGTGAAGATGATATGGTTTTCCAATTGAAGAAAGCATTATATGGATTGAAAAAAGCCCCTAGATCCTGGCAAGCAAGTTTGGATAAGTATTTATTGAAACTTGGTTTTAGTAAAGATACTGCTGATAGTAACTTATACTTGAAAGTTAATCATGATAATATTTTTATTATTGAAGTCTTTGTGGATGATATCATTTTTGGTGAAAATGACAAGTTGAGTAAATAATTTTTTGATGAGATGGAGAAAGGGTTTGATATGTCAATGATAGGTGAGATGAAATTCTTTCTTGGTGTGTAAATTACACAATATGATAAAGGAATTTTCATATCTCAATCCAAGTATGTGAAAGAATCATTGAAGAAATTTAGTATGGATGTCTCAAAGCCTGTTTGTACTCCTATGGTTACTGGTTTCAAATTGACAAAGGATGGTGATTCACCTAAAGAAACTCAAACAAGATACAAATCAATAATCAGTGACTTATTTTACTTAACACATACCAAACCTTAAATTATGAAAGAAGTTTACATTGTTGCAAGATTTCAAGAAGAATCGAAGAAATCACATGTTGTGAAAAGGATATTCAGATACTTGAAAAGAATAGTTGATTATGGCTTGTGGTATGGTAAGGATGATAATTTTACATTAAGTTCTTTTGTTGATGTAGATTGGGTAGGTAATGTGGATTACATAAAGAGCACAAGTGGTGGATCATTCTTCATGGGTAAGAGGTTAGTTTCATGGTCAAGTAAAAAGAAAAATTGTATTTCATAATCTATTGTTGAATTTGAGTATGTTGTTGTTGTTGTTAAATGTAAACAAGTGATATGGATGAAAAAAATGTTAAAAGATATCAGGGTGAGTATTGATGAGCCTATTGATATCTATTATGAAAATCCAAGTGCTATTTATATTTCAAATAATCTTGTGTTACATTCAAAGATAAAGCATATATCTATCAAATGTCATTTCTTGAGAGACGGGGTTATTGAAAAGGAAGTCAGATTGGAGTATGTATCTACTTAATAGAAGATTGTAGATATCTTCACAAAGCCATTGCCAAAGGATACTTTTGAGTATCTCCAAGGGAAGCTTGGGGTGATTTCTCCTCTTGATCAGAGCTAGAGATGCATTAATTTGCATCAATCCAGTGTACTTACAAATATTATTATTGTTGTAGATTGATGTTTTGGTGGTTGATATGTAGGGGGTAGTCATATTGATGAGTCATTTGTTCAGATTTGGAAGAAAGATGCTTGTTCATATTTTGTCTTCTATGACTTAGTGCATATATGTGCCTTGGTCATTGATGTCAAAGGGGGGAGAGAGTCATGTGAAAAAAAGGTATATGTATATGGTGTGAGAATTAATATGATGGAGAAGAAGAGTATGTAATGAGTATGGAACAAAGGGGGAGAGATTGTTCCTATAGGAGAGAATATTGTCACAGAGACTCTGAAAGATAATATTGTGGATATTGTTGGTAGTATTGTTGATATGGTTTCTTTGTGCATTGATTTGGTTTTTCACATCATACATTGTCAGCAATTCCAAAGGGCGATATTGTTGGAGATTGATGGATATCATGCATATATGTGCTGACGTTGATATTTTTTCATTGATGTCAACATATTATTACTATTGGTGACATTGTTCCTAGTATGTTTAGTGAGAAGATTGATTTGGTATGGGTATTGTATTGAAGATCATATGTTGTTAAGGTAAAAATGGTTTCAAGGATGTCTTTAGTTGATCTATGTTGATTTATAGAGGTTCTCATGTTGATTTGAGTGAGCTATGAATGATTTATCAGAGATTGGTATTCAAGTTATTCGAGGAGAGATAGTGTTGTAGTTTTTAGATCGGTGTGGATCAGTTATAAAATATTTTTTGTTGCTAACCTAGTGGTGATTTTAGGAAATGGATGTGTGTCCTCAGCTTGAGTGGTTCATGATTTGGATACAGGAAATCTATTTTTCTTAAATGACAGAGGTTACTGATTGTTGTTCCTAATGAATAGTGAAGAGATAATTGTTGTGAAGTTATGAAATATTTTTGGTTGCTAACCTGGTGGTGAGTTTAGGACATGGATGTGTGTCCTCAGTCTGAGTGGTTTTTGATTTGGATGTTGGAAATCTAATTTTCTTAAGTGACAAAGGTTATTGATTGTTATTCCTAATGAACAATGCAAAGATAATTCTAAATTTTGAGACTGATTTGTTCTTGTTGTTGTTGTGGCATTTCATGTTTCTTTCTAATGTTTATGGATCATGTCCTATTCATGTTGTTGGATTTCATTGGGTTATGTGATCAAATTTGGAAATTATTCATGTAGCATTTTGTTGTTCTTATTGTTCTTAGTTGACACGATGATGTGGCATTTTACAAAGGATCATGACATGATTTATGGATCTAGAGCATATTTGAGGATGTTGTTATTGATCATTTTTACTGCTTAGCTGACAATCAATGGATCAAATTATATTTTGAGTTGTAACAAATTAATATTTGTTAATTAGGTCCTTGTTCAACCTTGTGTGTGCGATTTTTGTACCTTTTAAGAGAGACACAACACTTCAATAGATCATTGCATTAGTGAAAACAAGGGATTAGCAAGCATAGCAATCACCAAAATTGATCTATTGCTTCCTATCTAGGAGGAGTATGAAAAATGACATAATAGCCCTCAGATTATGCATATTCTAGTGACAAATACAACCTAAGAATGGAAGATTCAAATGAAAAGTAATCTAAATGATTCAAAAACATGCATTCTAGCTCTATAAATGGATATAATAACAAAATAATTAAGAAATAAGCTAGAAAGCACTATGGAAATCCCTAAAACATGAGCAACATAAGATTGCTTCTTCAATTCTCCAAATATGGGAAGCATAAGGATGCTTTCAACACTTCAAAATTAAGAGCATTATAAGAATGTATTTGAGAATTCAGGGTCATTTGAGCTCAAAATCCATCTGATTTATAGAAGAATGGGTAGAGAGGGGGGACAAGGCTCATTAATGGAGTTGTAAAAACCATTAATGAAGTGTAAGAGGAATAAATGCCAAAGGCATTAAAGAGGCATGGGATCAAGAAATATCCATTAATGAGGCAATAATGGGAGCCTTTAAGAAGCATGGGAAGGGTGTAAGAGGCAAGCTTGAGAAGGTGCACTTGGAGAGAGTCAAGCTTGAGAAAGTTGACTTTCTCAAGTGGGTTGAGTTCCTAATCACACCTTAATGGAATGTGACAAGATTAAGGGTAGCTTAGGATTAGGATTAAGTCTTAAGATAGGTGATTAAGGAGATAGAGATGGGAGGAGAGAGAATGAGTGGAGGGGGGATTAGCTAATTAAGAAGAATTAGCATGTGAGAAGGGGTTGGGATGAGTTTGAACTCATGGTTGGGCATTTTGAGAGTGGTTAGGTTAGAGGGAATATTAATGAAATGAATTGTTGTAATAACATATTCACTCAATAATAGGGATTTTAATTAATCATTTAAGCATTTTATTGCTTTGTAATAATTAATTAAGACTATAGCCAAATTGAATCAATTAGGCTAGGGGATTGATTTTGCAAGTGATGAGGTATAAATAGGATTTCATTAATTCTCTTTTAAATTAATTACCTTATCCAGGTATTAATTTGAATTGATTGAATTGAATTGATTTGATTGGATTAGCTAAAGTGATTAATGTAAATTAGTGATTAGATCACTTAGGAGATTAAATATGATTTGAATGAATTATGCCAGACGATTGAAGACTTGTCTGGGAATAATTGGGGGTATGATCACACTTAGGGAAAATAGGGTCTATGGTCAGAGCAGACCAAATCTAGGCGGTTACATTTTCACCTCTTTGAATTGATGTGCGAGAAGCGCATTGATTCAAAGAAAGTTTTTGATGTTGACTTCAGAAAGATTGAGAATTTTGCTCATGATTGAACGAAATGCCTGATGAGATCAGTCTCGCACTTGATCAAACTAAATTGATAGTATTGATTTTGAACTTGGTTGTCGTCCAAAGATCAATAAAAGATCTTAGAGATATCAGTTCTGAACTTGGTTGTCGTCCAAAGATTGATAATACTGATTCCAAACTTGGTTGTCGTCCAAAAGTCAGTATGAAGCTACCAGGAGCTTAGTAAGACTCTTTTAAAATGAGGAAACAAAAGATATCCAGCTTATGAGAACCAAAGCTTTCTATCCAACAGTCTTGACTTAGTCAAGAAAAACTGTCATGCCCCTAGTTTGTTTGATAACGAAGTTGTTTTAATGTTGTTTTGAGAAAACATTTGATTGATAATAGTGTGATCATGCCCCCTTAGGAATGAAATAAAATGAAAAATAATAAAATCCCTCTATGGAAATGATGTATCACTTGCATGGAGCAGTTAGATTAAGAAAGAATGGATTAGAATAAGTGAAGAAATGGGGGTGTGTTAAGAGTAAACACACGAGAACCAAGTTGATCAAAGATTTTGGGAAGCATGGGTATGTAAATATCTTGGATTTCAAAGGAATTAAAAATAGAAAGGATTTTGATCTGAAATCCTTGTGTTGCTCTTTCAAAATGCATCATGCGATCTCTAAATGCATGTCACTGATTTGCAGATATTGGAACATTTTTATCATCATTGGGCACTTTTCAGAATGGATACCACCTGATAGTACAACAATCACTAATACCCACTGATATTATGAAAGTATGAATACTATGTTTATTTGGATGAAATTTCAGAAATAGACTTAGGCATCAAGGCATAGAAGCCATGACGACAAGTTAGCCAGTTTCCTTTTATTATATCAGAATCTATGTAAGGAAAGATATTGGACCCGCAATGACCTTGAAAATTCATATCCTTAGGTACATTATGCTTTATATACCTTAGGGAGAATCTGAGTTAGAAAATAGACAAGGAAATTGTTTCAACCTCGTCGTAGTTTACACATAACAAAGATCGAGATATATGCGGCTATCCACTCATGTTGGCAGCTCTTACCATAAACATCCAAGTTAGGTGAAATGTATAAGATCATTTGGAACAATCACCATACGCAGAAAACTAAGAAAAAATTATGCCCCCTATCCTTGAGACTCTTTATCTTTATGCAGACATCATGGAGTAACTCGAAAGACATAACAACTATCAATTGTGAATCAATCAAATAAAATTCATAACTTCTTAGATGCCCCTAGTTAGAACATCATGGGTGCATAAAAGAGTTATAAAAAAACCAAGATCAAACTGTGTTTAAGTAGTATTGAGAAATACTATTGATTCATTTTTCAAGCGCAGTAGAGATTCATCAATCAAAAAGTTGGAATTCAAGCAGCATGTGTTCCATGTCTGTCTATAACTTTCTTCCTGTTTGCAATCCAATGTAGGTTGTAGGAACATCGTTCATGTTAGTGCAATGTTTGTGCCAGATAGGTGGTTTGTGAAAGTGATGGTTTAGTGAAAGCATCGAGATGCCCCCAGTGTAGATTGATGTGTTCCCTAAGACAAAAATGTGGAAAAATCCCAAGCAAGGATAAGATTGGTGTAACGAAACAAATTCAGATTTTAGCACAGGTGTAATCATGAAGGCCTAGTATCAGCAATGCATTGATAGATGGTGCATAGAATACAAGTGACACCTGATTGCCAGGCTTTCACCGCTTGGCAAAACTTTCTCATTCTTTTTTCTACCAGGATGCCTATTTTACCAGGTTGTCATCAAGGCACTTTTCTCTTTTTCAATTTGTTTTGCTACTTTTGCTTTTCTTCAATGTTTTTGTAGTATCAAGGTGCATGTTTTCCAAGTTTTCACCAAGGATACCTTTTCTTCAGGACTTTTTCCACTATTTTTGGATTTCTTCAGGATAAATTTTCTGAATGTTTTTGGTATTTTTGGAAAACTATTTCATTGTACAGGCTCTGCTAGCCGAACATCAAGCGTAGAACCACTTAAAATGTAGAGTATTGATAGGATCTAGAAGAATGTCTCCCTCAAGTGTAGCTAGTTGATAGGCTCCAATCCCAAAAGTAGCAGTGATAACATAAGGTCCCAACCAGTTAGGTTCAAACTTTCCTTTATGTTCTCTGTTAGGATGGTTCTTAGGATTCTCCTTTAGGATGAGATCCCCCACTTGAAATTGGCATGGTTTAACCTTTTTATTGTACCCCTTGGACATGCGTGCTTGGTACACCTTTAGATGATTGAATGCCTGTTGCCTGTGCTCATCAAGTAGGTCTAAAGAATTCACCCTATCAATGCGGTATTGCTCATCAGTAACAAGAACTTGTAAAGATATCCATAAAGATGAGATTTCAATCTCAATAGGTAGTACTGCTTCAGCGCCCATAGACTAGGGAAAATGGCGTGGATCCAATTGGCATTCTGATGCTTGTTCTATAGGCCCATAGTGTCAAATTTAGTTGTATATGCGAGTCTCTACCAGACTTACTCACAGTTATATGTAGGATCTTGAGAATATTCTTATTAGATGCCTTAGCCTGTCCATTACCTTGAGGGTAATAGATTGAGGAGCAATGTTGAGTGATGTGGAACTGTTCAGAAAGGTCATCAATATCTTGATTTTTAAATTGGACCCCATTGTCTGTTACAATTGAAGAGGGTATCCCATATCTACAGATAATGTAGTTCAGAGTAAACATAGCCACATGTTTTCTAGTGGCTTTGCTTAGCGGCATAGTCTCGACCTAATTCATGAAATACTCAGTGGCCGTAATGATGAACTTGTGTCCATTTGAAGAATTGGGATATATTTGTCCAACCAAGTCAAAGGCTCATTGCTGAAATGACCAATATGTAATGAAAGGTATAAGTTCTCTGGCAGGAGCATGGATGAGATTTCCATGTGCCTGGAATTTATGAGATGTTTTGGAAAACAGAATAGCAGATTTTTCCATGGTAGGCTAGTAATAGCCTACTCTGAGCAGTTTCTTTGCTAGTGAAAAGCCGTTTGAATATGATCCACATATACCTTCGTGGACTTCTTTTAATGTGTGATTCGACTCTTCGAGTCCTAAACATCTAAGAAGTGTACCGTCGATACCTCATTGATATAAGTTATTAGTTATGAGGACATAGTGCAATGCTGTCCTAATCAGGGCTCTTTTTTCATTTCTAGATAGATTGTTGGGAATGGTTTGGTTAGTGAGATAAGCAATGATATTAGCATACTGAGATTGGTCTGGGGTGTTCAAAGCACAAATTACTTGGTATTCAGGGGTATTAAAGGCAAGATAGGATAGTTCTTCCACCAAGAAGTCATAGTAGAATTGATGTTCCTCTAGTTGTAACATGGATGCTAATGTAGCCATAACATCTGCAACTTTGTTCTCTATTTTGGGTATCTGCTGGAATATGATGAAGATGAAGTACTTCTTTAAGTCATCAACCAATTGTTTGTAGGGAATCAACTTCTCATCTTTCATCTGATAATCTCCCTTGACCTGATTGATAATGAGCTGGGAGTCACCATACACATGTAATTCTACAATCTTCCATTCCATGACAAGATTAACATCGTTTACCAATGCTTCATATTCAAAAATGTTGTTTGTGCATGGAAATATCAATTTGTAAGACTTGGGTATCTTGTAGCCTTGAGGAGTTATGAACAGAACCCCTACCCCAGAGCCTTGTTGTGTAAAAGAACCATCAAAGTACGTACTCAGTTAGATGCATAATGGTCTCATCAGGAAATTCAATCCTTAAAGGTTCATCATCTTGGAGGGGTGAATCCGCTAATTGATCTGCGAGGACTTGTCCTTTAATAGCCCTCTTGTCTACATACTCAATGTCAAATTCACTTAGAATGAGGACCCATTTTGCCAGACATCTTATTAATGTTGTTTTTCTTAAAAGGTACTTTAGAGGATCGATCTTAGAAATGAGTCGTACTGTATGTGAGAGAATGTAGTGTCTCAATTTCTATGATGCAAAGATGACTACTAAGCGTGCTTTCTCAATAATGCTATAATTTAGCTCATAGGAGACTAGTGTTCTACTGATGTAGTAGATCACTCTTTCTTTCTTAGTTTCATCCTCTTGTGTGAGAAATAATCCTAGTGATGTAGCTATAGCTGAAATATATAGGATTAATGGCTTTCCATGAATGGGTGCCATGAGAATGGGAGGAGTAGCTAGGTACTCTTTCAATTCTTTGAAGTTGGCTTCACAGTGTTCATCCCATTTAAAGGTTACCCCTTTATGTAGCAATTTGGTAAAGGGTTGTTCTCTGTTAGCAAGTTGTGACCTGAACCTTCTGATTGATTGAAGTCTCCCTTGTAATGTCCTCATTTTACAAATATTGCATGGAGGAGTCATTTCTAGTATAACTTTGACTTTTGCAGGATCTACTTCAATTCCCTTTGCTGAAACAATAACCCTGAGAGCTTTCCTGATTGGACCCCAAAGGCACACTTCTTTGGATTGAACCTGTTGAAATTGCTCCATACAATCCAATATATTTCTTAAATCATCAATATGAGTGCTCCTTTCCTTGGATTTAGCTAAGGTGTCATCCACGTAATCTTCAATGTATTTATGCATCATATCATGGAATATAGTAGTCATTGCTCTTTGATATGTAGCACCGACATTCTTTAACCCAAATGGCATGACGTTCCAGCAAAAGGTTCCCCATACGCATGTAAATGTAGTCTTCTCTTGATCCTCAGGGGCAAATTTTATCTGATTATAGCCTGAGAAACCATCCATTAATGAATACATTTGGTAGCCTGCTGTGAGGTCTATGATCATATCAATATTAGGCAGTGGGAAGTCATCCTTAGGACATGCCTTGTTTAAGTCTTTGAAGTTTGTAGAGATCCTGATAGATTTATCAAATTTAGATACTGGGACCACATTGGAGATCCATCCTGCATAAGCAATGACTCTGATTAATCCAGCCTTCAACAATTTCTCTAGCTCCGCTTTTACTAGTAATGCAACATGAGGATGCATCTTTCTAAGTTTTTGTTTCATGGGTTTGATCCTGGGAGCTATAGACAAGTGGTGCATTATTAACTCAGTATCCAGTCTAGGAATATCGGTATAAGACCACGCAAAGTTGATCTTCTTCTCTTTCAGGAACTCAGTGAATTTTGTCTTCTCCTCTTTTGACAAAGATTGTGCTAGGTGAACAATTTGAGGAACTTTAGCCGTGCCCAAATTAATTGGCTATGTTGGTTCTATTAGAACTGAAGACCTTTCTTGAAAGTTCTCGGGGAGGATATCAAGAATCTCATCCTTTGGTGCCTCTGAGAGGTTTTCACCATCGGATACGTCTTTTGTTTTTACTATTTTAGGATCTGATACTGCCACAACGTGGTTTTCACCATTAGTTCCCTTTTTCTTTTTATTTTTCATTTTTTGACTGGGAAACTTGATATCCTCTTGTGACATGTTCGCACTACTTGCATTGGTGGAAGAAGGGTAAGGTTCACAAGCATTTAGATAGCAAGCCAAGGTGTACTCATTGGGAAAGTCGAGGATAGGTGTGGGATCCATACTAGTCCAATCAATTAGGTCTAGATTTATCAAAGACAAAGAGTTGGACTCTGGGAAGGATAGCATCGCATTAGCCTCAAGACTATTAACTGACATGACATGTCGTATTAAGTTAATTTATTTTATGTTTAGATCAATATGAGTTAGATTGTCGTTAAAAGGGTCATTGTTAGTTGTATGTGGACCAAACTCTAGTGACTTGTCAGTGTAACTTTCATCATCATCTCTCTATAAAAGGAGGATTCTTTCTTGTTGCCTCTAAAGTTCTTCTAGACTTATGAGAACACCAGTCTCTTGATCAATGATTGGAGGAAGGAACTCTTCTTCTGCTTCAGGAATATCAATATTGTTAGGAGCAGTGTTAGGATGCTCGATGGGTGCTGATGGAGCTACAAACATGTGAATCACATATATTTAAATGTCCTCTATGGAAACAGATAGCTCATCCCATTCATAATCATGAGAGTCAGTTACTTCATCATCGGACCGGTTTAAGAATTCTACAATAGCTATTTGATGTACTCGATTAGCCACCTATGGATCAAAGTGTGGTAAATCAAGGACATGTGAAACTGTGACCAATTTCCCCTAGTTAGGATGTAAATCCTATTGTCGAGGTGTGTCTTCAGTAACTATTTCTATAAATGGTATCTCTGGATCATCTTCTGTTGTGTCTCCTACCTCTTGAATAGGAGCCTGTGGTAACAAAGGGATATGAGTGTCTTGTGGTACCTCAAAGCTTGGTACATAGCACTCTCCTTGATATTCAGGATTCTTTGTTCCAACATGTAAAAACATTTCATAGGACCATGGTTCTAATTCTATTTCTTCTGTTTCATCACTCCCTTTCTCAGAGATCAGACTATCTTTTGAAGAAGGTTTGTCATATTCATTATTAAAACCTAGTCCTATTTTGTCTCAGGTATTCCTAAACTCCATGTGTATAGGTTCAATAAGTCCTCTTCCTATGTTGCTTAGAGGTCATTTTCCTTTGTATCCCATTTGTTTGAGAAGTTCGTATCCTTTACCATACTGCTCTGGGGATATTTCTACATGTTTGACCCCAGCTTTCGTCGATTCTCCTTTGTAAAGCCAGTCCAAGACTGTCTGTTCTTCTGTGTTATCTAAAGAAGATGTGGATGCCTTTACCATGCAGTTGCTTTGTGGATTTCTAGCTCTTTAGATGCGGTAGGTGTGAAAGATGAGAAGGGTCTTCCATAGGATCTTGGTGATACTGAGAGCTCTGTTAGTGACGGGGTCATGTCCAGCTTGTATTCTCCCATACCTGTTTCTTCAAGTTTTAAGGTTTTGACAAAAAAATTCATAACCATGTCTTTGGTAGTCTCAGGAGAAATCTCATCCATGGCTTCTTTGTTATGTGGAATCATACTACTTGCTTTAATATTGTTGCAAGTATAATTAGCATCTGCGGGAATTGTCACTTCCACCCTGTTATGTGGGAACTTGATACACTGGTGGTAAGTAGATGGAACAGCTTGCATTTCATGAATCCATGGTCACCCTAATAGGATATTGTAAGCCAGGGGTAGATCCAGAACTTGACATATGATATTCCTTTCAATCGACCTGACTCTGATGGGTAGAACAATAACACCTTTAGAGGATCTTTCTTCCTCATCATAAGCTTTGATAGTAATTTTGCTTCTAGAGTCAATGGTATGTTCTGAGAGACCCAGTTTCCTTATTAGATTAAGGGTACAAAAATTCAATCTTGCACCTCCATCTATCAATACGCATCTGACACAAGATTTATGAATGAGAACTTCAATATGGAGGGGTTGATTATGTGGATGTGTCAATGATTTATCATCCTCTTTAGAAAAGGAGAGATAATGTGGCATTGAGATGTGATTGACCATCACTTGGAATTTGTCTATATCAAGGTCCTTTGGGACATTTGCGGCATGTAGGGCTTGTTCCAGGATTTCCCTATGCACTGTGGAGATTTTAAGCAACTCAAAAATGGAAATTTTAGCAGAGGTTCATTGCAATTGGTCAACCAAGTCATACTTTGTTGCAGGAATAGTAACCATGTGTTTTGCTGTCGGTTTGGGGATAGTAACAATAGGAACCTTGGACATTGATGCTAGTTTTGAGGTAGAATCAAGTCCTTTGATCGTGACCTGTGCTTGGCTCTGAGTCACCGCATTTGAGTGGAAAGAAATACCTTTGATTGTGACCACATTAATTGATTCAGTTTTAATGTCTAGCATATTGATCACATTATCATTATTGGAATAGGTGTAGTTTACCTCATTACCTTTTCCTTTAGATGCTTCCCCTTTCTCGTAATTAGGGAACGGTTTTTTAAATGTTGTATGATCTTCGTTAGTGGTGTGTCCCTCCACTTTGATTTTGCCTCCTTCAATAAGGTCTTGGATAACATTTTTGAGTTTAAGACAGTTGTTAGTCTTGTGTCCTTTGTTCTTGTGAAAGACACAGTAAGAATTGTCATCCCACCATTTTGGTTTGAACTCCGGCTCCCATGGCTTGGAATCTGGGATTGTGAGAACTTTGTTGTCTAATAGTGTCTTCAAAACAGTTTCAAGAGGCTCTCCCAAAGGAGTAAATATTCTATGAGGTTTAGATGTCCATGGCCGACCTTTGCCATTATCATTGTTTTCTTTGGGTATGGAGGTCGTTACCTTGGCGTCTTTGCTTGCTTGCATGCTTTTAGTTAGATTGAACACCTCAGGTTTAGAATTGATATTAGAGGCATCCACTACTCCATCGTTGACAACATTTTTGTTTTGCTTCCACCATTTAGGTTTGGAGTTGGAGTTGTTAGATTTGTTTTCACTTTGAATAGTGATTTCTCCCTTTTTGACCATAAATTCTTCAATACAGATAGCATTCTTGATCATCCTATCGAAGCTAGGGGAATCTTGCATTTGCAATGTGTAGTTCAACTCTGGTACCAAGTTATTAAAAAAGATTTCCATTTTCTTAGATTTGGGAATAGCTCTTGAATACCATGCAAAGATTTTCCTCCACCTTTGTAGAAAGTGGGTAAAGGATTCACCAGTCTTTTGTTTAGTGTTGCACAGATCCATCATGGTCACATCATGTTGTATATTATAGGAGTAATGTTAGATAAATTGTTGAATTAACTCCTCAAAATTTTTGACCTTAGGTGTAAGCTTTGAGAACCACTCCATGGCGTTGCCTCCTAGACTTCCAAGAAAAAGCCGCATGAGGTATGTAGGTTCATGCATGTACTCTATGCTAAGAGCACAAAATTCTCTAACATGGTCATTTGGATCGGTCCCTCCTGTATACTTGTCATGTTTTGGCCTTGCCACGTTGGGAGGGAATGGAACCATAGTGATACTCTTGTCGAAAGGAAATGGACAAATGGAGTCAACAAAGTACTTTGTTGTGGGTTTAGCCTTCTCTTGCTTGAGAGTTGCAAGTTATTTTTGCATTAAAGTAAGTTGTTTGGTGAGAATAGAAATAGGAGTTGGTACCTCCTTTTCCTTTAGTTGTTCCACATCATAATCCTTGGGTAATTTTACGCCAGTGGATGCTAAATGGAGAAAGTATTTCTCTTTATCCTCATCAATCATCCTTTCTAGTATCTTGTGGAACCTCTTGCTCTATTTGAGTTTATCGTACTCATATTTAGGGATGTCCCCCTCATTGTCTGATTCAAATGGAGGATGTTCAAATGTGGGTTCTTTGTCTTCATCGATATCTTCATGCTTTTGGTTTTTTCTATTGTCATATTCGTCAAAAGCCTCACTCCATCCATGAGTGGACCTGTCCATTTCTAGAGAGTCTAGATCAAGTAGGGAACTATGAGATGTTTCTCCTTAAAATTGTAGTGATTTAGGAGGTAATTTTGATCCTTTAGACATGTACTTGTTGCTTCTTGTGTTAACCATGTATCTGTATCTCAACTTTGTCAAAGTTTCCCGATAGTGTCAAGTAGAGTCTCAAATCATTCAAGTGAGTGTGTCTAGGTAGAAGTGTTGTTTGTGTTTTGGTGGAAGTAAATTATTCTAGCATCAAAGGGTTAGAATGCCCTGATAATGAGCTGGGAATCAAGTTGTTATAAAAAGCGGATAGACCACACATATTGAGATAGATTGTAAGAGTCCGACAGGACATGTAAGGTAGACGTCTGAAAAAGTTTTCGATACAGCCATAGTGAGACCAGAAAAGGCAATAAGGACAGATTTAAGGAGTCAAAAAGGGGATCCAAAATAAAATATCTTCTTCTGAGAGGCAACTATGCAAGTGCCCACTGTCAAATTTTGTTAGTTTTGTCTTTGGAAGTGCGTGGAGTTTGTTTGATTGAAGATCGTGTTATGAAATTTTCTAGTGAGTGAAAAACACATGTAGACCAAGGTTTGAATTTTGTTGCTTCTTTGAAGGTGTTATCTTTTTAATGATTTTCAGTTACATCAAGCAGTGTTGAATTGGTAAGGGTGAACAAACATATCCTTATTCCCTATTATCTAGGTAGAGGATGAAAATCCTTGCTCATTGACTTAGGTACACACTCAAATGCTAATCAGAATACAACCATCACCAAGCACATAATGGCTCTAGTCATGATGTTGTATTAGCTGAATCCAAACATAAGTGAGGGAACGATATGATGAGTGTCTTGGGGAAATTACTTTTTTCCTTGCATGAGGATTATCACCCTTTTGAGGATGAATCATGAATTCTTTTAGTTTAAGTGTTGTCTATTTTTGGGCAATACGTTTGAAACTGTCTCCCATAGAATTGCACAAGGAAAAATTGAGGCATATAGCCCTATGAGTACTCAAATATGTGTAGTCTTGCAAGCAAGATTCAAGCGGCTACACTCTACACATACTCAAGCATGTTCAAGGAATGATGTTAAAATTCCATGAACAAAACCGATTTCATCTTCTGAGGCTTTGGCCTACGAGGAAGCAATTATTTATAGTGATTTGGAAGGGTTGGTGTAAAACTTGTCATCACTTGGGTCGTTCCCAGGAGATTTTTTCCTCAACCGGCAGGCCCTCTACTGTTAAATAAGTGTACAAAGGATTGGCAAGCGTAGGATGTCTAGATTTGTGATTCCTCCGAAGAAGAAGAGCATACTCTCCTAATCCATGCCATTTTCTCCCAAAATAGAGTCAATGAAACAGTTCATTCCCTCAAGCAATGTTGTGCTTGATTTAATATGTTCCTACTTTAGGGAAAATAGAATGCTTGAAAGTAAATTTGTGTTGTTCAATTTCCATAATATTTAAATGATTTGCTTGTTCAATTTCTGATTCCAAAACTTAGACAATGAGTTTGTTTAATTAGGCCACAATGTAAAATGCTTTGAGTTGTTCAATTTTTGATTCCAAATGAATTAAATGATGTGAGTGCTTGTTCATTCACCCCCAAATCCCTCCATGAGTGTTAAACCAATGTCTAATTTTCTGATTTTCCTCAAGAGGAAAAGAGCATAATAATCTAGTTGACTTGACATGTATTGAGAAAATGGTGTTAAGTTTGAAAGATTTGAAAAAAAAGGGTTAGTATTGAAATCAATTGAAGATCGCTACAACCACACACGTTAGTATTGTCCTCTTATCTCCTTCTCAGAAACCTGCAAGCACTTAGTTAGGCTGTCAAAAATAAAATCACAATCATGAAAACAACCACGTTAGCAAGTTAGAAATCAAATTTGTCAATGACAGAACTCTGTATTTTTGCTCTCTGGACGCTAGACGATAATTTAGAGACCCAAAATGATAAACACTGAAAATGATACAATTTTGACCCCAAACTATAATCTTTACCCAGGACAATATGCCTTTTATGCGAAACGATAACACGTACCAAAAATGAAAAATAAGCTACCAGAAATGATTTTAAGGCCAAATT
Source organism: Thuja plicata (assembly GCA_018584345.1). Lineage (NCBI taxonomy): Eukaryota > Viridiplantae > Streptophyta > Pinopsida > Cupressales > Cupressaceae > Thuja > Thuja plicata. The sequence goes on along the minus strand of MU227452.1, from coordinate 2,068,991 downwards.
TTACCTTCCAAAAATGCAATGACAGACGATATTAAAACTCTCAAAAATGATAAAAGATTGATCGGAAATGATAAGTTGCTCCCAGAAATGATATAAGATTTGCCGAAAATGATAAGTTGCTCCCAAAAATGATAAACTGCCTGCAAATTTTGAAAATGTCAAGGGCAGAGAGAATAATTTTGTAAAATTTTGAGCAATCTTGCCCCACGGTGGGTGCCAAAGATGTGTGTGTATTTTTGTACCTGTTAAGAGAGACAAAACACTTCAATAGATCATTGCATTAGTGAAAACACGGGATTAGCAAGCATAGCAATCACCAAAATTGATCTATTGCTTCCTATCTAGGAGGAGTATGAAAAATGACATAATAGCCCTCAGATTATGCATATTCCAATGACAAATACAACCTAAGAATGGAAGATTCAAATGAAACGTAATCTAAATGATTCAAGAACATGCATTCTAGCTCTAGAAATGGAGATAATAACAAAATAACTAAGAAATAAGCTAGAAAGCACTATAAAAATCCCTAAAACATGAGCAACATAAGATTGATTCTTCAATTCTCCAAATATGGGCAGAATAAGGATGCTTTCAACACTTCAAAATTAAGAGTATTATAAGAGTGTATTTGAGAATTCAGCACCATTTGAGCTCAAAATCCATCCAATTTATAGAAGAATGGGGAGAGAGAGGGGGGACAAGGTTCATTATTGGAGTTGTCAAAACCATTAATGAAGTGTAAGAGGAATAAATGCCAAAGACATTGAAGAGACATGGGCTCAAGGAATCTATATTAATGAGGCATTGATGGGAGCCTTTAAGAAGCATGCGAAGGGTGTAAGAGGAAAGATTGAGAAGGTGGACTTGGAGAGAGTCAAGCTTGAAAAAGTTGACTTTCTCATGTGGGTTGAGTTCCTAATCACACCTTAATGGAATATGACAAGCTTAAGGGTAGCTTAGGATTAGGTTTAAGGCTTAAGGCAGGTGATTAAGGAGATAGAGATGGGAGGAGAGAGAATGAGTGGAGGGGGGATTAGCTAATTAAGAAGAATTAGCATGTGAGAAGGGGTTGGGATGAGTTTGAACTCATGGTTGGGCATTTTGAGATTGGTTAGGTTAGAGGGAATATTAATGAAATGAATTGTTGTAATAACATATTCACTCAATAATAGGGATTTTAATTAATCATTTAAGTCTTTGATTGCTTTGTAATAATTAATTAGGGCTATAGCCAAATTGAATCAATTAGGCTAGGGGATTGATTTTGCAAGTGATGAGGTATAAATAGGATTTCATTAATTCCCTTTTAAATTAATTACCTTAGCCAAGTATTGATTTTAATTGATTGAATTGAATTGATTTGATTGGATTGGCTAAAGTGATTAATGTAAATTAGTGATTAGATCACTTAGGAGATTAAATTTGATTTGAATGAATTATGCCAACCGATTGAAGAGTTGTCTGGGCATAATTGGGGGTATGATCACACTTAGGAAAAATAGGGTCTATGGTCAGAGAAGACCAAATCTAGGTGGTTACAAACCTTGTGGAAATAAGTTGATATAATGTATAAAAGGATGTAATAATTTGTAATTGTGAAGTGTGTGTAGTGATGATGGTGAGTTTGCGCATATGATGTATTGATGACTATGTGAAGAGGTATGAGTGGACTCTGCAATTGAGGTAGATATTTGATGTACTTCATTAGAACTGAATTGGCATGATAGAGATGCTATTAGTCAGTTCATGACTAGTAGATTGTAGTCCACAGTGGATTCTTGTCCATCTACTTTATGTAAGGCAATGAGCCTTCCTTTAGGTTGAAACCCTTTTTTTATTTGAGAAATGAGCTTCATGTAGTGTGCTTAAATGCATGTGCATTCCTCTTGTAATACTCCTAACAGGGTATAGTTTTTTTAACAATGTACATCATCTTGTGGGTTTGATCCCCACTGTGGTTTTTCCATTAACTGGGTTTCCATGTCAAAAATCTTGGTGTTATATGTTGAGTAATGTGTTTTGATCTTGCATTAATGTTTATTATTCAAATTTGAGATTAAGATTAAAAGATGGATAAAGATTTGAATTTTTGGGACACAATTGATTCACCCCTCCCCCCTGTCATTTGTGTGTGTTGCCTTTATTCTAACATGTCTATCATTAACTTTCTTATATCTATTGTCATTTTCTTATATTTGTCGTGTCTTGATCTTTTATATTTGCAAATGATGCAAAATTTTGGGGGAATTTAGGATACCCTTCCATGTTGAGCCAATTTTTTTATTTTCCTGTCTTCATGTTCTATTCTTTAGATCTAATTCATAATTGGGAATAATAAAATATCCCTTAAGAGCATGTATATTTTTATTCTTGGTTTTGATGCCAATCCATTAGATCCCCCTGTCTTTGTGCATATATTATTGAGATCTTGTGTCGCCCGTTAGAAAGTGGAATTCCATTGAAACATCTTTTATGTTGACATGCCACAATGTATGTTCTCTCCTTATAATGTCTCATGCTCTCCTTTGAGAAGTATGGTCCTATACAATGGGAAATTGGGAGAGAAGTACAACGTAAAATATGATAAGTGAATTCTTCTCCATTTCATCAATTGTACATTACGAAGGAAGAATATCTTCAATAGGCTTAAGAGGTGACTCAAGTGCTAAGTACAAATATAATATGTCCTTCACTAAATAATTTAATTGAAATTAAATTGGAATGATTATGTAATGTAATTGATATATTAAAAAAGACACTAAAAAGTTGATCAAAACAAATTGATATCAACGGATATTGAGTTGAAACTAACAGAAACAAAAATCAAAAGAAAGAAACCAAATACTCTAAAAATTTCAATCAAAAATGGTAGGGACAGGGAAAAATTTGATCTGTACCCAGCACTTTCAAATGAAATTTTCATGGAGTCTACAGTTGTTCTTGTACTGCCCAGAAACAAATTGATGGCTTTGCAACTTGTTCCTGTATACAAAAAAAATAAGAAAAAGGTTGAGAAAAGGGGTTTGCCTTGGTGAAACCCCCATTTAGGAATCAACCTTGAAATATGATAGAAATTTCATAAAGGAAATAATGTAAAAGGAAAAAAATTTATTTACCTTGGATAAACCCTCATGAATGGATGTAGAAATTGCTAAAATTCATGAAGATGCTTTAATGTGCTTTGAATCTAGAGATTTGACCTTGGAATGTTATGTAGTATACAATGATTACCTTCAAAATGTATAGATCTATGATTTCCACTCCAAGATCTAGAATGTAGATATGCTTGATAACCACATGCAGAGAGAGAGAGAGAGAGAGAGAGATCCTCTAATTGGCCATCATGGGAGATAAAATTGAATCAATTGGAGAATATTTCCTTTAATTTTATGGATCTTGAAGAAATGAAGACTTGGAGATCTTGAATTGGATTCTTGCCTTCAAATCTTGAATCCAATCCTCAATTGCTCTTACTAGCTTGAAATCTTGATAAATTGAATGCCAAAATGCTTGCACTTGATTATGATACAATGGATGTCAAAATGAGGAAAGAGGAGGTCATTTTATAATTTACTCCCTCTTTTCAAGATTAAAATTTGATCCAGGTCAACCACAATTGAAAACCCCAGAAGAAGACGTTGATATCGAGCTCCATGAAAATTTTGAGCCCAAAACCCTAGGGTAAAATAGGCTCAAAGTTCACAGATATATCGAGGAATGTGAATAGGTGCAAGAAAAGAAAATACAGGTCATAGGGATCAAGAATAACAAGCATTCAAACCTCAAAATCACCAAAATGGGGCCTAATAGGTCCTAAAGCATCCAATTATGGGTGCTAACTTTTTAGGACTATACATTTAACCCCCACTTTAGCAGGAGTATGATACAAGCTCATGCTCATGGTAAAGGAGATCAATGCATAAGAACTATCTTATCAAGGTCAAGGAGACAAAGAAACATCAAGCCCCCAAGTGACTCAAGTCTTCATAAAATCTAAAACCAAGATAAGAGAGGCATTTCTCAAAATAAAGAGAAAGAGAAAGGAGAGATAAAAATCATGATCACTAGCCTATTAAGGGATTGCCTTACTATGGATCACACAAAGGAATGCATTGTGAAAGATGGAATTGAAGTTATATCAAATTTTTTTATGTTAGTCAACCCATAAAAAATGATCAGTCCTTAAGCAAAGCATTGTCTCCATTAAGAGACCTGACAAGAGAATGATCAGGCCTAAGGAAAGCATTGTCTTCATAGGGATCAAGAAAATAAATCAGGCCTAAGGAAAACATTGTCTCCTTAGGGATCAAAGAAGGGGGATCGGTCCTTAAGGAAATCCTTGTCTCCTTTAAGGAATCCAATAAGAAGGATAAACACAAGGAAAGTGTTGTCTCCCTGGTCATCCACAAGAGATATTGCATTGAATCATTGTATAGTGTGTGAAAAATGTGAAACACGGAGTGGAGTGTATGTCCCCATGTTAAAGTGATTAAAAATGCCTTAATAGGAGCAATGTATTTAATAGAGAATACACACAAGAAATATTTCTTCTATAAGATGCCCCTAAGAAAGGAAAAATCAAAGGAAATGAACACATGACAAAAGAGAGCATGAAAAGGATCTACTAACTCCGGGGTCAGTATGATCATATGATAATACATTAGATATTATATTAAAATTAAATTTCATAATTCCCCAAAGGTATCATAACTACAAAACACAATGGAATAATGTCATGTAAGAGTTACAAAGAAGTCTTTTTGGGTCAACATCATAGAGACCAAAAATAATAGCTAAATATCATTTTGCATCATCCCCAATTAGAAAACACAAAGGCACATTTGTGAATAGTGGCATATGCATGACATAATATTTAACAACATATAGAAGTGAGATACAAATAAAGGAGTGATTACGACATTTTGATTCCTTTATCACCTTGCACCAATGGAGCAACAAGAGTCATTTAAAGAAATCTAAAAAAAATATATAATGGGTAGCACATCATGGGGGAACACATCATGAAAAAAAATCAAATACACAAAATCCACTGTGCAAGAGGAGTTAGTAAAGTGTATCACCTGTCCCCCATCTCAGTCTGTAGTGTTTAGGGAAGGTGGGTAACACACAAGAGGAGAAAAATCAAGCATGATAGATAGAACAATAGCTAGTTTTGAATAAGAACCATGTCCTGAAGCAGGGTCACTTTGTGCATCATTAGGATCAAGAGATAATTGCTGTGAAAACATAGCTAGTAAATCATGATTAACATCAATAAGCTCAAACATATCATCAAAATCACTAGAATGAATATCATAGTTATGATGATCAAAAGCATCATCATCAACAATATCTTCTTCATCTAAATTAATTTTAATGGAATCTAAGATACAAAAAGAATTATCATGATTGTTCAATTTCTTATCTTTCAAGTTAACTTCCTCCTTTGGCTCAAGCATAGGTTGATCAAATGAAATTAAAGCATCAGTAGGTGTTTTGGGTGAAATAATATTTTGGGAAGCACACTAACAGTCTCTAGCATGAAATTTATGGCAATGGTCACGAGCATAACGGTTGTATTTGGTTTTGATAAAAATTGGATTTGGTTCAGGATCAATCAATATCGGTTCCTTTTCTACTTTAGGAGGAAGAACATAAGGAACCCACTAGGTTGTGAGATAACATCGATGGAATACTGGTTATAATATATAGGAGGTGGAACAAAATCATATATAGGAGGTGCAGGAAGAAGTCCACGTCCAAGAAAAGGAGAAAAAATATCCTTAGGTTTTCTAAGTTCACAAATCTTTTGGATTTTGTAGGCTTGATATGATCGGAAGAGCTTATCACAATGGGGTTGGGTTGGTTGAGACATAGAAGGCCAAAAGAAATCAAGGTCAACAGACACTCGAGCTACTAAAGGCTGATAGAGGCTATGGTTAACAGTCATGATTTATCCATTATGAGGAAATTTCAAACACTTATGAATAGGAGAGGCCACAACTTTCATGGAGGTAAGCCAAGGAAGACCAAGTTTGACTTGAAATTTATCAAAAGTTGGAACCACGGTAAAGCTAACATCTAAAGTTTTTCCACCAACTTTAATAAGAAATGAAATAGAACCATGTGAAGGATAAAGGAAACCACTGCAAGTTTGGATCATAACATCATATTTATAATAAAAATAATATTGTAATTATCTATTAAAAATATTCTCTTTAGTTATCACATTCACCAGGCAAGCAGGGTCAATAAAGACACCATGGGAATAAATGTCATTAACCTTAGCCATAATAAAAAGAGGACCACTAGGTGGTTTAATTATCTCAGTAGGGTCCAAGGTAATACAAAGCTTAGGTTAAAGTTTAGGTTTATGTTGGGTTTGATTAATGAGGTTGACAACTGTTTTTGCTTCTTCATTACATGTATCATCATAGTCAACAACATGAGTGAAAAAAAAGACAAAGGTTGTGTAGACTCAATAATATTGGTCGAATGAGATGGAAAAGGGTTGGTATAAATTTGTAATTTTTGGTTGGGAGGTACTACATATTTATTTTGTCATTGACACCTTCAACAGATATAAAAATAGAATCAATGAGGTTGTGGATAACAGATTTCAAATGGAAACCTTTTTCAGTATTATGACCAAGTTGATGATGGTATTGACAAAAAGCTTTGTGATCAAAGTGTTTGGGAAAAGGTTTAGATGTTTCAATAGGATTAACAAGAGGAATATTTAACACTTTATCATTAATTAACTTCAACATCACATTATGCAAAGATTCAGAAAGCTAAGTAAAATTACGAGCAGGTCTAAAAATAGATGACAAAGGAGCCACACCCTTTGATGTTGCTACCACTTGCTCATCAACATTGTTGGATGAATTATTGATCTTAATGGAGTTCTTTTGTTTCTGAAACTTATTAAAATTGTTGGATGTGACATCGCTCTTATCAACCGGAGCCATTGGAGTAGTGCTCTCAAACTGACTCACTTAAAGCTAATAATTATGAAGCACTGCACATAATTGAATAAAAGAAGAGAATTCAGAAATTGGAATCTTACCTTGAGTGTCTTTTTATAAATTAGCAATGAAAATGCATTGAAAATCAATATCAAGCACAAGATAAGAAAGATGAGCGTGCAAATGCTTAAATCTACCAATAAAATCAATCACTTTTTCTCTAACACCTTGTTTACAATGCATTAAATCAGTAACAAAAATATTAGGACCAATGTTGTTTTGAAATTATTGAATGAAAGCATTGACATGCTTTTGAAAATAATTAATAGAATAAGGAGGCAAAGAACAATATCATTGCAAGACTTTGTCTCGAGAGGTTCTAGTAAACAATTTTTCCATGAACCTATGGTCATGAGAGAAATAACTATACAAGATTTGAAAGGTTTTGAAATTAGTCAAAGGATCACCCTTACCATTATAGGTCTTAAGACTAGGAATCTCCATGTATTGAGGGATAATAGCACGAATGATATCCAAAAAAAAAGGACTATAAATGTCACAAGTAGGAATATTGAACTTGTATTGAGTCATTAAAGAAATTTGTTGTTGCAAAGAAGACACAGTTTGAGCCAATCTATTAATGGTAGAATCAGTAGAGAGAATGGTAGGAGGAGATATGTTTGAAATATTTGGAGCATTATGAGAAATGGGGTTTAATATGAAAATGGAATTCTATTGTAAGTAGGAATTGATGAAGGAAATGAAACACATGACACACTTGAAGGAATAGGAGTAGTAGGATTATGGATGCTAACATGTATACGATTGATATTTTGAATGGAAGTTGTTATGATAGGGGGAGCATAAGTGGAGACACTAGGAATTAAAGTAGAAATAGACATAGAGGTCTCAACACTAGTGGTAGATGGAATGAAACCTATCTCTTGAGAACAATATCTAATAGGCTTAACATTTTTATCAATGAGATGAGAGATACCACGCAAGATGATAACACCATGTTCATCATTATGAATTAGCTTTTGTAATCCTTCTACAACAGAAATGACCTTAGGATTAGATTTTTCTTGTCCTAACCATTGTTCAAATTTCTCAAAGTCATTGGAAAGTTTTTGGAATTGCATCAGAGGAACTTTTAAAGCTTCATCTTTATCATGGGAATATTTTGAATCCATGATAGGAATGATGTCACTAGTATGCATATTGGTCTCATCAAGATTCCTAGGAAAGAGAGAAGGCTCGATATCAAAGGAACCCATAATTCTACGACTTATCCTAACATGAATGCTATAAGTAGGAATAAAAGTAATAACACTCATGCACAAGGGAATGAGAGAAAAAAATAATCTAATGCAATTATAATATTTGAAGGAGATATGCAATCCAAGCAAAGAAGATCTTTTATGACAGACACATCTAACTATCAAATTCAAAAATGTAAAGCATACATAAGTAGATATAGATCTAAATAAGAAGCACATAAATGGAATCTAACACCAAAATTAGAATTAAAATATAATAAGTCAGGCTCACCAAAATGTACAATAGGAAAATGGGGAGAGAAATGCAACATAAAATATACTAAGTGAATTGCTTCCCCATTTCATCAATTGCACATTAGGAAGGAATAATATCTCCAATAGGCTCAAGAGGACACTCAAGAGATTATTGTAAATATGGTATATCCTTCACTAAATAATGTAGTTGAAATAAAATTGGAATGATTATGTAATTTAATTGATCTATTAGAAACGACACTAAAAAGTTGATCAAAACAGACTGATATAAACTGATATTGAGCTAAAATTGACAGAAATGAAAATTACAAGATGAAACTGAAATGCTCCCAAAATTTTAGTCAAAAGTGGAAGGGACAAGGTGAAAGTTGATATGTACCTAGGGGACAGGGAAAACATCAATCTGTACCCAACACTTTTGGATGAAATTTTCATAGAATCTGCAAATCTTCTTGTACTGCCCATAAAAGATCTGACAGCTCTGCAACCTGTTCCTACACACATAAAAATGGGGAAAAAGGGGATTTCCTTGGTCAAACCCCTATTCAGGAATTAACCTTGAAATATGATAGAAATTTCACAAAGGAAATAATGTAAAAGGAAAATTGTTGATTTACCTTGCATAAACCCTAATGAACGGATGTAGAGATCTCTCAAATTCATCAAGATTCTTGAATGTCCTTGAAATCAAAAGAGTTGGCCTTGGACTATGATGTAGGATCAAGGATTCCTCCACAAATGTATAGACCTATGATTTACACTCCAATATCTAGAATGTAGATATGTTTGATAACCACATGTAGAGAGAGAGAGAGAGAGAGTTTTCTTGCTAGATTTAGCATTCCTCTACTTGACCTTGATGGGAGATAAAATTGCATCACTTGGATAATATTTCCTTTTATTCGATGGATCATGAAGAAATTAAGACTTGGAGATCTTGAATTGGATGCTTGCCTTCAAATCTTGAATCAAAATCCTCAATTGCTCTTACTGGCTTGAAATCTTGATAACTTGATTGCCAAAATGCTTACACTTTATTATGATATTGTGGATGTAAAAATGAGGAAAAAGGAGTTCCTTTTATACTTTATCCCCTCATTTTAGGATTAAAATTTGATCCAGGCCGACCACAATCAAAAACCTTGGAAGAAAACCCTGATATCGGGCTATGGGCAAAGTTTGGGCCCAAAACCCTCGGGACATATTGTCATTGGCAATGTGTCCTAGGCATAGATCTTCATAGGAAATGTGTCCCAAGGAAAAATCTCCATTGGTGATATGTCCTAGGCCTCAAATTTTGTTAGGATATCGAGGACAGTGAATAGGTGCGGGAAAAGAAAAGACAGGTCGCAGGGATCAAGCATAATGGGCATTCAGACCTTGAAATCAGAAAAATGGGGCCTAATAGATCCTAAAGAATCCAATTATGGGTGATAAATTTTTAGGAATATACAAGTCCATTCTAAGGGGGGTTGTTATATCTATGATGTCTAATTGTTTTTTATCTAAAGATCATGTTGTCAACAAGTTTTTCTCATAAAATTCAATTTTTTTGTTATCTTGATGTCTTCCTTTGTAGGGGCCAATTCACTATATTATCTACCTATTATAGGGTTGATCCATTATATAATCTCAATCTCTCCCTATCATATTCTTATCTATATTTTCCTATGCATACTGGCATGATTTAAGTCACCTTATCGCATACCCATCTATCTTTCGCTATGTGTGTCAATACATGTCTAAGTCACCCTATCACATGCCTATCTAGATTTCACTATGCATGTCGGTGCACCATCTAAATTTTTCCCATCACATGTCTATCTAGCATTCTCTATACATATTGGTGTACTATCAAAATCCCCCTATCATATGGCTATTTGACATTACACAAATTTCCACCCATATCGACATACCATCGATGGTCTTGTGTCTACAGATTTTCTTCATCATTTAGCATGCTCATTTGTAGCTTTAATGCTAGATGTATATCAAAAAAATACAGGGATTTCTAGTTACGAGAAACCCTATGCAAATGGATTCCTTGCAAGTAAGTTAGGTAAGATCTCTTACTTTAGTTCGCATCTCTCTAGATATGATATGCTCACTAAAGTGGGGGCAAAATGTAATGTCACATATTTTCACCCTAGTGTTATTTTTCATTTCATAATGTCCCTACTTTAGATTAAGACACAAAAATTTCATGTCACCTTCCCCGTTCGTCTATTATACCTTGTCACCACCCATCCAAATTATTGGCCATTTAGCCTGGATGACACAAGATGCATGCACGTCATTGAGACGTCTGCATGATACACATTCATTTAAAAATATATAGACATGCATATTATCATTGGAGTATTACAAACTTCCACCCTCAAATTGTAACACCCAATTCCACTACCCACTGATGTGAGATTTAACCCAATAAGGTTATAATCTAGTTTTTTGAACTTCATTGAGTCTTCTTCACAATTTTTAGACTCTTGTTGATCATTCTACAAAACTTTTTCATTTCATCTTGAGGCTTGTCATCATGTTTTTGTGCTTTCCATTGCATTGGCAACATATTGGTTCGATTGTCTTTGCCATTGGGCTCCCATCTTGTTGAGGGGAGTCTCTTTAATCTATCTTATTTATGTTCTTTATGGCATATCATTTTCTTAATCTCTTTCTATCATATACATTGTTCATTTTTTTTTATCAATATGATTATCTATCAATATTTTTCATTGTGTCTAATCAGTTGTTGTGGAGGTGGAAACACCAAAGCAAGGATTTGACTGAGGTAGGTCTCCAAACATCCATCCCAAAATTTTCTTCTCTTTCTTGTGTGTAGTTTTATTAAAGAATGAGCAAGGAGTGTCAACTTTATCAATCTTCGATTCTGATGTAATCGATTTCCATTTCCTTATATTTTTATTGTTAATCTCACTTTATCTACATTTTTTTTTGTTTTAGTTTAGTTTAGTTGTATTAGTTCATATTCCATTATTTTGTCTTTCCATACTTTTATCAAATTTTTCTCCATCTCTGCACTTTGTCCATATAGGAAAAACATGCATTGTGCAATCATCCCTCATTTGTGTTTTCATCCTTGACCTCCACATGTGTCCGAGGTAGTAATATTTTGGAGTCAGGTGTTTTGTCTTCGTGATTAGCACTTTTGTTTCCCATAGTCTAAATATTTTAATCTTCTAGTCTTTTTAGCATTTAGTATTGTAATTGTCTTAATAATTTAATCTATCTGCATTTACTACTTCAAGTTCATCAACTCTGTCTTATCACATTTAGTGTCATGATCCCCTAGCTCATTAGAGTGCTAGTAAAAGTGAGGTGAAATAAGGAAAGGTCCATCCTTCAAGACTTTAATTGTTATTGCAATTGGTGAAATTTTTCCTTCTCCACAATTATTATCTCTTATTTATTTATTATTTGGAATGGATGTGTCTTTCATAATTTATTATCATGCAATACACTCCAATCGATCTAGGAAAGTTGTGTTGTTTATTCATCTTCTTGGGTGTGAACTTTACCATTTCATCTCCCAAAATTGTTTCAAAGATTTCCCAAATGTTTAAAATAGATGTTTTTTACTTATTACAAATAAGGAACAACTTCAATATTATTAGTTAAAGGCATGGATCACCATGTTCAAATATTCTAAATTATGTATATTTACATATTTTATTATGCCTTCCTTCTTTCAAGCACTCTTCAATTTTTTCTCTCCTCTTCAAAATGGGGAAGCTCAATTTATATTTTCTTAGCTAATTTTTTATCCCCATCATGTGGTCAACGTTCTCTTTTGTGCACTCACCATGAAAGGTGTCCTTAAATTATTGGACTATATCCTTTATGTTTTTCATTTTCTCCTCTCTCCCAAAAAATGCATGGAATATTTGTGATAAAATCCTCCACCCTTTGGAGTAATGTACTAGTAGATTTTCCATTCTTGATTATATTTTCCTTCATGCTCTTATGTATAGTAATTAATGACTTAATTTCCCTTATCCTTTCTTTGGTCATATTCATGTTTTCATCATCTTACATTGTCACCTTAAGTAACTCTTCTATATCAGTAGGCTTGATGATGCACAAAATAAGTAGATAATCTTCCACATAAGAATGTTGTCATTTACATCAGTCCTTTCTCCTCCTCCTGATATCATGTTATATAATATCTTCAATTGAATTGCAATGAATTGGTGTAGATTCAATGAATTTTGAATAACTTATTCTCCCAAGGTTTCAATGTCATGTCACCACTCCAATGTAGCTGAGGCAAAAGTTTCATTGTCTTGGAACTTACAATTTGGCCTTAAAGTAGCTTGCAAAATAGTAGAGGGGGGGGGGGGGGGGGGGGGGGGGGGGGGAGAATCCAATAGCCCTATGAGATGATCTATATATTTCTTTAACTCATCTATATATTCTTTCATTTCATCTTTAGTATTTTCATCCTTCTACATTATTCTAAGTATAGTGGTCACAACTTTCTACAATGAATTATTTTCACTCTCCCTGGTTTGCACCCTAAGTTCGTCCCTTTCACCTGATAACTTTCCATTTATTCTATGGGATTTTTTGTCCATGATACTTTTATTTTGGGCTTTTAGATGACCCTCTGACGTCAGTAGTTACTTTTGATATCATCCTAGTTTTCTTCATGGCTTGAGGGGTTTGCATTCTTCCTCCAAGATGGTAAATTATTCTTCATGTATCTTTGTATACATCCTTTGCCTCTTTTATGGATGATCTAGATTAACCACATGGATGTCCTTTTAGCAGTTGCCTCAAAGATGAGTTCTATCTCCATCATACCTTTTTTCTAAGATCTTTGAATATTTTCCTCTTTAGCATGTTTTTTTCTCATGGTGCTCCTCTTGGTGTTGTTACGAGGTTTCCTCTTATGCATATTATTAATGTTTTTCCTACTCTTTCCCCTTACGTATTTCACCATGTATTTATTCTTCATTATCCTAGAGATAAGATTTTTCTTCATCATATTCATGGGCGATTCCCTCATCACTGTTCTCATCATGAGTTTCCTTAGATGGGTTTTTCTCTTCATCGATCTTACCTTCATGAGTATCATTCTCTCCAAGCATTGTATGTAATGATTCTTCACTCTCCTTATTCAGTGCATCAATCATTTTGGCTATGTCATCTTTTTTCCCCTCTCTACCCTTGTTTCTTCTTCTTCCACGTTTTCTTATAGGCAATCTTCATTCAAGGATGTTTCTACCCGAACTCCTTCCTTATCATCACCAATATATGGGACCTCTATGGTTTTATCATCTCTCCCTTGTACATCATCTTCTATGTCAATCATTTTTGGGATTTTTTCTTTAGTTGTACCCTTAACTGGTGTCTCTTGTGTAGCTAAGAAGGTAGGAATACGATCTTCGATTGTTGATGTTAGTTCAAGATGGGCAGTAATTGGTTCTTGTTGAGTGGAGGAGTAGTTCTTCTTCTTATTATTTCTCTTCTTATAAAGACTAAATGAATGTCATTTTAATACCCCTTTTCAACCTTTTATACACCCTAGGGATCTTCTATGGTTCCCTCTTTACCTTCTCTTTAATTTTAGAGAGTATATTCCTAAACATATTTGATGGAGGTGTCATGGTTGAAATGGTTGTAGTGACAACAGTGATAATTTTTGAAGGACCACTAAGATTTTCATTTCTTGATTTACTCTTGTTGGATGTAGGGATCTATTGACCTTATTCATCTCTTCTTTTATTTTTTATTTCCACTAGAACCTTCTCTATGACTAATGTTACGTGTTCAGTTGGATGAGAAGAAGAATATGATTTTGTAAAAGGAAGTTTCTTTTTAATGTGATTGTTTCTTGTTGCAAAGGTTTCCCTTCCACTTGTGGGACTGGATCCATAGGATATATCTTGATAATCTATTCCTTTGCCCATTTGAGGATACATTTGGCTCTATGATCTATATCTTTTGTTTCTTCCACTGTCAAATCCACATTATGGATTGGAATATCAAATATTCTCTATGAATTGAACAACGAATGTAATTTATTTTCATTATCCTTAGCAATTTTCTTGCAATTCATCCATATTCTAAATGCTACACTTGCAAGGTCTAATTCTAATCTACAATAATCTTTGACCCTTACTTCATAATCATCTAGATAATTATCCCAATGATCTTCTAGGTTTGGTTCATGCTTAAAACAGGTCCTGATTACATCGATGATAGTGCCAATTAGATTAAATTTGACTCTCTATATCCTTGGAGTTTTTAAATACTATTCAATCTGTATAGTCCTAAAAAGTAAGCACCCTTGATTAGGTGCTCATTTTAGCCCCATTTTAGTATGAATGGGTTCCCACATTGATTTTACACTCTCCTAATGCTTATTAGACCTTCAATTAACATTATAGGTCTTATATTGATTCAATTTCTTCAAAATTCAAGGTTGGCCCTTATTTCTAAGTGTGGTCCTCTATTTTTCCTCCAATCAAATAATTCATTTCGTCTCCTAGGGTCTATCATAACATTTATGGCCTTTACATCCTCTCCCGACCTCCAATTGATTTGTACATAAAAAATTGGCACCTTCTCACTGTCCAAGGCCCATGATTCCAATTTTATCTCATTTTGTTAGGTATAGGATGCCAATGGCGACCCATACCATGCAATTAGGACCCAAAATTGGCCCGAGGCCCAATATTGGGGTGTTAGCGGGGTTTCTCAAATTATGGTCGATTTGTGTCAAATTTGAATCCCAAAATGAGGGTGTAAAGTATAAAAAATACCTTTTATATCCTCATTTTGTAATTCATTATTGCATGCAAGCATTCACCACCAGATTTCAAGCATTCCTAATCAAGAAATCAAAATTGGAGTCCAAGATCTCTTTACAATTATGCATCCAATTCTTCAATATTCCAAGGCATTATTCCTTCTTCTTCATCAATAATTGTTGGTGAATTACAAAATCCATCATTCAAGGCATTTATTTCATGATTTCCTTTTATAACAACCTATTGCATCAACATTTGTGATCACATCCAAAGAGGCATTGCATCATCAAGATATAAGGTGATTTACAATTCAAATCTAGTTTCTATTTCATCTTTCCTTATGCAATTTTATATCATTTTCAAGGTTGATTCCTAAATAAGGGTTTGACTAAGGAAAACCCCTTTTTCCAACCTTTTCCCTCATTTTTATGTGTGCAGTAACAAGTTACAGAGCCACCGAATGGGAATTGGAAAGATCAGACACAGTTAGAGAAAACCCAATAATTTTAGTCAAAATTGTCAGCTACAGTTCACCATTGGCAACCTTTCCCTGGGTACATGCCGAGTTTCAACTTGTCCCTGCCACTTTCAGCTCAAATTTGGCAGAGATTTAGATCACAGCCTCCAGGTCCCAGATTTGCAATTATAGCTCATTCTGATAGTCGAGAATTCAAATATAAAAGTTCACTTCTCCTATTTCATTTCCAGGTGCATTCAAATCCTTCTCAACTCTCCTTTGCATCAGTTTTCTCAATTAAATTAGATCATATATGTACTTATTTAGTCTCTTATATCCACACCATTCCTCTCTCTCTCTCTCTCTCTCTCTCTCAAATCTAAGAAACATAAGGAATCAAACCCCTTAAGCATGAATATTACATTGGAATCATCTAAGCGGTGTTCATCATATTTGTCTTGGGGTAGTTTTTTATTCCAATGTATCTTATGAATTGGGAAACACAACTCTTTTACATGATCCCCTTTTTCTATTATATATTTTGGAGAACCTTAATAATTTAACATTCCTCTTTTGATTTTGGTTTTTAGATCCTTCTTGCATGACATTTACACTTTGATTTGATGTCTAGATCTACTTTGTATGCATTGCATTAATCAATATTTACAACATACACTTTCTATATTGTATGTATTTAGATAATCTTTTCATGCATTAAATTATTGTATTTTTAGCTACTTAGATCCAATATAGTTATATTCATAGATCCATTTCATTATTTCATTTCATTTTCATGTTTACATGTTTCAAAACAATATAAAAATATTCCATTCATGTATTATTTTCACTTTCATTCTATGAATGGAGTTGTTATCATCATTTACTAGTTTAATTTCATGTTTCTTTCAACGATTTCAAGATGTTTCCTTTCATTCATATGATGATATCTTAGTTCTTGATTTCATTCAGAATCATCATATTCCCTCCCCAAAAATAGATCTCACCCATGAGAACATTTTATCACAAGAAGATCATATTAACATTTATTCAAAGAATTTACCTCCTAAGGATGAGATATTGACGGATGATGTTGATCCTTCTCACAAAATGTATTTTACTCATGAATATATTTTGGCGCAAGAGAATGATATTTTACCCTACTTCCCTTCCAATCCCCTTCTTGTTAAGGATGAATCTTTAGTGATTCATTATTATTATTCTCCTAAAGTGTTCTTTATTTATAGATATGTTCCATCCTTTGATGATTCTCCTATTTGGGTTGAACCCTTGGAAAATGACATTGATTATTCTCTTCCTAATGTAACAACCTTGACAAAATAAGATGATGTAATGGTTGAAATTTCTCCTACTCCCTCTAGAAATTACACTCTGCCTAATACATACCCCCTTTATGAGGATATTTTAGAGAAAGAGGAGGACATTATAAATACCTTTCTTAATATCACCTTGCCTTAATTTGACATCCCTTTTAGAGATGAAGCATTAATAGAAGTCCCTAATCCATATTCTAAATATTTTACTAATCATGAGGATACCTTAGAAGAAGAGAATAATATCATTACTAAATTACTTAATGATCTCCCTTCTAGTGATGAACACATGAACAATCAAAGCTTGGTCAAGTTAATGTTGTCATTGTTTTGGGTAGTGAAAATCCTAAGGTTGTTGTCCATATTCATCAAGACACCCCTCAACCAAAAAATAAACCGATCAATTTGGTGAAATGTGCTCAATAGCTTGACTACCATGCAGTTTCTCACACTTATAACACAAGAACTAATAGATAGCCTAAAAGTTCAATTGTTCCTCCTTCTCTTCTATCTTCTCAACCAATTCTTCCCCCTCCACCCCATCTCCCTCAAAATATTTTAAAGGATTATGATTTAGTAGAATAACTTCATGCTATTCCTACGAATATCTCCCTTTGGGAGCTTCTTCAAACTTCACCTACTTGTCATGAAGTTTTACAACAAGCCTTGAGAAATGTGGTTGTTCCACCTCCTAGGAAAGACAAAATAACTTCCATCTTGTAATGCATGAATGTGACCAATAATAAATCTCAAATTGTGTTTTCTCTAGATGAGTTGACACCTAAATAAATTCAAGAAAAACATGATTCTCTTATGGTTGGTGTCCTTATTAATGGTAATCTTATTCAAATAACACTAATTGATAATGGTTCAAGATTTAATATTTGTATAATTGACTCATTAAACAAGCTAAATGTGGATGTTTCTTTAATCAAATTTGATTATATTCCTATTTATAGCTTTGACAATGTTTCTAAACAAACCTTGGGTATTATCACTTTGCCTGTTAACATAGGTCCTATTATTTTTCCCACACCTATTCATGTCATGCCCGGTGCTCTTAGCTATAATCTCCTCTTAGGATGACCATGGTTACATTCCATGCATGTTGTTCCTTCAACACTTCATCACAAATTTCATTCATATATAACAACATCATGTTTACCCTTTTTGTTGATGATTAGATCCAAATTTTCTTATGAACTAGATCTAATTCTCCTTCTATTCCTACACCATTTAAGAAAACATATCTTCTTCTCCTACAATTTTCTTTTTATATGATGATTGGGGATCATTAGACTTTACACCATCTTTTGCGTGTGAATTCAAAGTTCCTAACATGGGACCATTTAGAGGTCCTAGTGTGTTATTTGTCCAACCTGATTCTTAAAACAACTCAACTACTAAAATTCAACAAGGTTTAGGATGTGGGCAAAAAATCTTTGAGACTCATGATAAGCCTATAGAAAATTTTGGTTTCAAGTCTCGTCCTTTGTCAACTCCTTTACCATATAAAATTTCTCCTATGCCTACCTTTATTGAAGAAATCATTTTTCCTAAGCTTCTTCATGCTAAGTTGATTACTCAACCTAAACAAAAAAATAAACATAGTCAAAATCTCACAAATCTCCCTTTTTGCATGTATCACCAATATCATGACCACTTTACTAATGAATGTCAACTCTTGCATTACAAAATTCAAAAACTCATTGATAATGATAACCTTCACATAGCATGTCACAATGAGTTAATTTTTAATTCTAATTTCTTTAAATAACATTTAAGTTCCTATAATGTTGCTCCACACTATGTGACATTGTTAGTCTATCATTTGGGGGCTCATTTTCAAGCATGGTGGTACAATACTACATTGTGCGTAACATAATAGGTCCTCTTTCTCCTTATTCTTGTCCTCACACTTGGGAGAAATGGTAGTATATCAATATCTATCATCCTCTCTAAGGATCTGCTTTTCCCTTGGTTAAGTGGCATTTATCTATTATGTGGTATCCAATCTTACATAGAAATGTTGGTTTACATTAAGGATTCTCTTCTATACAAGAGATATGCATCCTTTATTGTAACCCTTTTCATTGTTTTTAATTGGGTAACCATGGTAAACAAATCACTTACCTTGGGGGACTAAAAGTGTGTCATCCTTCCTCAAAGATCCCTAAAAATAGGGCAGGTGTGAATTCGTCCCTTCTTGTTCAACATCTCCTTTTCAACATCCTTCAATAGGACACCTATTACACTTCTTGCATGGTATCTCTCTGCAGTTGTCCCTTCCTTCACCTCATAGGATCTATGACCTCTTTGGCTTGGACTGGGTGTTGCTTGTGGATACCTTCTTGGTGTTAATGTTGTTTCATCCTTGTTTCTCTCTTCCTTAAGATGTCAAAATAGTCCTCTTTTTCCATATTAAGGGGTGCATATATGGCCTCCTTATTACAAATATTTTGTTTGCTTTAATAATTTCAGGTAGAGTACACTAGAATAATACAACTTTTTAGGGCTATATTACTCTCCTTTATACATATTTGGTGGATTTCCTTGGATACAATGCTTTCCTTGGACATCCTTAGGATTGGTTGAACTAGCATAACACAACTTGCTAGCCCATTTGACCTCTCCTTTGCATACATTTTCAGGATTAGTTGACTAGCATAACATAATTGTGTAGACCATTTGACCTATCTTTTTTATTGTTTGACTAGCATAACAAAACTTTCTAGACCATTAAACCTCTTATTTTCATATATTTTCATGAGTTGAATAGCATGCTCTATACCATCAACTCCCTCTTTTCATTCTCTATGATGGTTGGAACTAGCATTACAAAGTTTGCTAGACCATTTCTCCCTCCTCTCTTCTCTCTTATTTCTCTCCCATGGATCACCTAGTGCCACATAATTGGTTAGCCTGTGTCATCCATGATTGTCTCATTCTCTCCTCCATGATTTTATTTCATAACACACTTTGCTAATTGATTGGATTATTGATTAGTATCTTGTCTTTGATGTGTGCTCTTTCTATTTTCAGGTGACCACTTGTTCTTTTGCAATATATTTCTGGGCATGATACTAACAGTTGAGACATTTTCTATAGCGAGGTATCTTTAACAAGTTGACCTGGAAACTTAGTAAGCTCTAGGATTATTGTTTTATGTGTCCTTGAATATGGATGTATGAGTTAAGATCCTTGGTTTTGGGGTTTGTTTCCTTAAACTTAGAGATATATTTCCTCTTTGCAGTTCTCACATGATCTTCATATTTCTCTCTTTCTTCTACTTTACTATGAGCATGAGGTGGAATCATACTCCTGCTAATGTGGGGGACAAATGTATAGTCCTAAAAAGTAAGCACCCTTGATTATGTTCTCATTTTATCCCCATTTTAGTATGTATGAGTTCCCACATTAATTTCACACTCTCCTAATGTTTATTGGACCTTCAAATTAACATTATAGATCTTATTTTGTTTCAATTTCTTCCAAAATTGAGGTTGGCCCTTATTTATAAGTGTTCTTCTCTATTTTCCTCCAATCAAACAATTAATTTCATCTCCTAGGACCTATCATACCGTTTATGGCCTTTACATCCTCTCTCGACGTTGGGTTGAGATGTACCCAACAAATTGGCACCTGTTGACTGTTGAGCACCCATGATTATAATTTTGGCTCATTTTTCTAGGTATAGGATGCCAATGGTGACCTATACCATGCATTTGGGACCTAAAATTGTCTTGGGGCCCAATATTGGGGTGTTAGCAGGGTTTCTTGATTTGTGGTCGGTCTGGGTCAAATTTGAATCCTGAAATGAGGGTGTAAAGTATAAAAGGACCTATTTCTCCCCATTTTGAAATCTACTATTACATGCAAGCATTCACCATCAAAATTTCAAGCATTCATGATCAAGAATATAAAATTTGAATCCAAGATCTCTCCTACAATTGTGCATTCAAGTCTTCAATATTCCAAGGCATTCTTCCTTCTTCTTCATCAAGCATTTTTGACAAACTACAACATCCATAATTCAAGGAATTTATTTCATTATTTCCTTTTAGAACAATATATTGCATCAACATTCGTGATCACATCAAAAGAGGTATTGCATCATTAAGGTATAAGGTGTTTTACAATTCAGATCTAGTTTCTATTTCATCTTTCCTTATAAAATTTCATTTCATTTTCAAGGTCGATTCCTAAAAAAGGGTTTGGCTAAGAAAAATCCCCTTTCCCAACCTTTTCCCTCATTTTTCTGTGTGCAAGAATAGCTTACGGAGCCATCGAATGGGAATCAGAAAGATCAGACACAATCAGAGAAAACCAATAAATTTCAATCAAAATTATTGAGTATAGTTTGTCATTGGTGACCTATCCCTACCACTTTCAACTCAAATTTGGCAAAGATTCAAATCATAGCCTCTAGGTCCCAGTGTTAGGGACTGTTGCCACACAGCCAGATGATTTGGAAGAGCCTGCAGCTAAGAGGCAGAAGCTAGAACTAGGTCAACCTTCAGAAGAATGCCAGAAGGTGAAAAGAGACAAGGTTAAGGCCTTGATACCAGGTACTAGGTTGTATGATCACAACCTAAGAAAAGAAATCAGGCAAGGAAAGAAACAGATGCCTGATCCAGAGGACAATGTTGAAATCCCACTAAGAACATGTGTGGATGAAAGACTATTAAATCAGCAAAAGTTCCTAAATGATGACAATTTTGTCAAGACGGAGGAATTCAAGGATTTCCTCAGATGGCACAAGGCCGAGAAATTGAAATCCCAGTTACTTGTAGATGGGAAGGAGACAATTACAAATGATGCCCTTGTAGCCCTGCAAAGCTATGATCCTGAGATTG
>MU227452.1:2017999-2043937 GCA_018584345.1 Thuja plicata | reverse complement strand
ATCTCTCTCTCTCTCTCTCTCTCTCTCTCTCTCTCTCTCTCTCTCTCTCTCTCTCTCTCTCAGCAACAAAAGGAATCAAAACCCCTCAAGCACAAATATTGCATTGGTTTCTTCTAAGTGGTGTTCATCATATTTGTCTTGGGGTGGTTTTGTATTCCAATGTATCTTATGAATTGGGAAACATAGATGTTTTACATGATCCCAATTTTATATTAAACACAATCATTCCAACCTCTATAATCTTTATATCCTTCATATTAAGCACACATTGGCCCCAACCCTTATAGGGAAATGGAAGCATGATTATTGTGTGCTAAAAATTAATTTATGGGCATCAATTACTGATTTACATAGATCAAGAATGGTCATATTGTTTAAAATGTACCTTGCCAACTTATTTGGTGAAATTATACATATTTTCACCCTTATATATGTGAATGACTTAAATTGAATGAAATAGTTTCCAAACCTTTTTATTTTTGTATGTACATCAAGATATAACCTCTTGGCAAAATCTCCTCCTATAATATCCCCTGCTAGGAATCTACCCAAATTTCAAAGATGATCAATACTTTACTATGTTATTTAATTAAATTAAGCATAAGAAACAATTTAGGATCCATAATACATATGACACTTAGCATACTCAATCCCAAATTCTCTATTCCTCTCCTAATAAATAACCTTAAGGATGCAGATTTCCTTATCTTTAGGGCACCCAGACACCAATCTACAAGTAGGATCCCTCAAGGTTTCGTGATATAGGCCCTTACCCCATCTTGGTATTTTCCTCCTACATTATGAGGTTTTACTCCATATAACTAACAAAACCAACCTATCCTCTTAATGGTATTAGTGATAGGTTTAAGGAAAATGGCTAAGAGTATACTAATTATAAAATAATATATAAAATCTTGATTATACATGTAGATCCAATAGTACCGGTCAGTAGATCACAAATCGGTGAGCGGTAAAGTATGTGCGATCATTTATAATGATATTATGATGTGGATTAAAGGTTATACATTTAATGTTTTGATATTTATGAGATCAATGAAAACATTTAAGTCAGATTTGAGGTGTTGCACTGGAGAAGTCAAAACGTGGCTGACTAGTTTGGAGATATAACTTGCAGATCTTATCTTGACCTAACATAGTCATGATGAATAATTTTATTCATTGAGATTATCAATTGGACACATGGTGATTTTGCGGGAAATTAATTTGAAGATCATTTTTATGTCAATGAAATTTGTTTTTAGTTGCCATAAATCACAACCAAATAAATTACTCATTATGAATGCACCTCAATAACCAGCAATCTCCCAACACAATACCAACAATCTACCCCTTTGGCATTGATGGAAAACATCTTCTAATTGCTTACAATCATGCAATCATAATATCAACTAATGAATCCCTATACACATACTCTCCATACATATACTCCATCTTTGAAAACAGTGACAAAGGTACAAAAACTAAAATATATATATACAAAATTTTACTTATATCTTGTCAAAGATCACCTTGAAGTTAATCTTTTCTGAATTCAAGGATGCTTCCCATACCTTCTTCAAGTAACCCATAGAAATTATTTTCTAAATCAAACTAGTAGCAAGCTCTTCCATGTTATCTAGATTGCTCATGTCAGGTAAGGAAAGTATGTCTTCTGCCTTCTTCACATTCAGTTGCATCACCTCCACTTTAGGGGATAAGTTTGTTTGAAGTTCTAGTAGAGTGATCATCCTCTTCTCTTGTTCACTCTGAATCTACTTCACCTTGTGTGAAATTTTCTTTACCTAACTAGTGTAAGTAGTGACTGAGCTTGACAATGGATCAAGCTGACCGCTTAAGCTCTCTAACTTCTTATGTGCTTCAGCTATGCTTTGTTCCAAATCTTGAACAAAATTAGGATGCCTTAATACTTTGGAAAACAATTAACCTACCTCAGTCAATTTATTCTTGACTTCCTTTATCAATTCTGACAATTTGATCCTATTTGTGTGGATCTTCTCTATCATCTTACCTATCATCTTCTTCTCCAAGTTCTACTCTGCAAGCTTCATTGTAACTAACTGCAAATTTGGACCTTGATCAACAATTGCCTTTACAAGAGTGTCCATAAGATCAATACAAGTACCAACTTCATCATATTTGACCTCAGGCACTAACTCAACTATAATGTCTCTAGCTTTCCTTAATCATCTCATTTTATTCTTCATTTATCTCACCTTGTCTCTGACAACCTTTGTCCTCAATTGTTCTGAAAATTTCATTAATTCCTTAGGTTTCAGCTTTGATATATCCACCGATGTGGTCGATAATTATTCTTGATCAACTTTCTCTTCTTCCTCTCATGCAGAAGTCATCAGTTTATGTCTTTTCCTTGCACTTGTTTCTCCAAGACTTAATTATGTTTTGGTCTTAGGTTCTTCAATCTTTTTCTGAGTCTCCTCTGGCTTACTCTCTACAGCTTTCTCCTCTTATTTCCCATAAATCATTTCCTCTATATGTTCCATAGGCAATGGTGAGGATGAATCCTCTTTTCCTGTTATGTCTATAATTTCAATCTCATCACCACCTGTTTGTGATAGATTGATATTTTGTGTTCCAATGTTCATCAGCAAGTAAGGAACATCAAGAACAACATTTCCAATTAATTGATCTATTGAAAATGTATTATCTCCCTACATTGGTTCATTTGATTCTTCTTGAACTTTTTCTTCTTGGGCTTCTACCTCCTTTATATGTAGTAGCTCTTTCCATGTCTCAAAGGTTTCATCATGTACACCTTGTGTGTCATCAATTAGAAGTCTAGTTGCTCTGCTCTAAATTTTGAATTTATGCTTTTGAGTATTAATCACTATCTTAGCATCTTCATCACATAACTCAGGTTACACTTGAATTAGTGCTCTCTCCATAATCTCTCTATCCAATTGTAATGCAGTGCTCCATATAGCATTAATCAACTTATATAACTCATTAGGGATGCAAAAATGGATCTCTAAAGGTGTTCTACAAAATTTTTGAAAATGAAACAAAATTCACTAGTAGTTGGTTTCCTTTGTTTTCTCTTAGCTTCAGTTTTGATTGCAGCAGTGCAAGATGTTCCTACATCACTACTTCCAAACTTCTTATATAGGTTAGATACCATTCTCCTTTTTTTCCTTTCAATGGATGATTTTTTCAATTCCTTTTGAATCTTGGAAACTGCTTCATCATGAGTTCCAAATCTCTGTATTTTCTTTTCTAAGGGTTTTGACAATAACTCGTCAACTTACAAAGTTACTAAATTACCCTCAACTTTGTAACCCATAGGAGGAACCCAATATGTCCTAGGTTCCACAGCTTGCACAATACATGAATCGGTGTCAACTAGAAAACAAATATCATTCTTGTACTTCTCTACAATGTTAACTGGAATCCTTTCTCGTTTATGCATTCTAGACTAGAAATATTTGAAATAACCCCACATGACATTATTGAAGTTATTACTTAATTCCTTTATGAATTCACTTATCTGTATAATTACCGGTTTGTCCTTTGACCATGTAACTTTTCCTCTACCGAGGAAGAAATTTTGAACATAGAAAAACATACATACCAATAGGGCACCTTACTTGAATGATTGTCTCTTATCTCTCTTTATCATTTCCATGTTTTTCAAGAAATGGCTTCAAATCATCTCACATAGATCATATGTTGAATCATCCTTCACAATCTGATAGCTAGCATGAATAGCACCACCAAGCACAATGTTAACTCAACTAGACTGGTAAACTCTGTAACCTATCACCATGGAAGAAAAATGAACTTCCTTGTCTACAATATGATTAAATGTCATTACTATGTCGTCTTTCTTGGATTTGGTTAGTTTAGTGACCAAATGAGTAGCCACTATTCTCCATGTACAATCTAAACCTTGTGCTCGAAAACCTGTAACCCTTTGAGCCATTGTCTTCAATATATTGTGTGGTCTGTCCAGCCATATGAATTGATCATACACTCTTCTTATCACATAATGAATCCAATCAAGATGGAATTCAGTGGGAATGTCTATTGTATAAGTAAAACCCTTCTCCTGTAGATATTTGTGCTCGTCTTTCAACACTCCATTGATGCACATAACCTTGTATTCTTTCTTGATTGCTTCAGCTCCCAATTCTTTGATTCTATAATGGATATAAGACCAAACATCTTCAATCAGCTTCACACCATGAGAAATATTGGATAGGGCACCAAACATATCAATCTCAATAGCTTTGCTTGGATGCAATTTGAATACAGGTCGAGGCTCCTAAGAGATGTTCACTAGAACTCGTGTATCAATGTTCTTTGCCATCAAGATTAACTTCAATAGCACACAAATCTAACAACAAACTAAACTGATAGCTTTCAATACACCAGTTAGATTTTTATGAAAACTCGATATCAATATAGCTCAAAATCAAAAATCACAAAAGTGACCGTTGCAGACAATAGCTCTTGAATACTCAAATGAAAGAAGAAGTGTGAAAAGAAGTTACTTTTCCTTCTATATATCATTAGAGAAATAGATGTTGCATAATCCAATAGTAGGAATAGTGTCATATCATCGGTTAACACAAATATACCTATTGGTACTCAACCAACAGTAATAACCGCTATCAAATAGATATCAACCATGAAATCTTAGTGCAGTCTACACATAATATCAAAAATAAATTCTTTTAAACTTACACCATAATGTGCATATAGATCTTTAACTACTTTTGAATCTTGGGGATCAGTAATGGATTTGTCTTTAAGTGTTCCCCCTAAGAAAATAATATGCTTAGTTCACCAATAGAACCTCCACACTTCCTGAACTTGTGGAGTTCTTAGTCAACTCAGAAGAATTTATTTCACCTTTCTTTACCCATGTCTTCTTCATATCACTTTTGACTTTGTCAACATTAGCAATCTGCTTTCCTTTTCTATCTTCTGGCTGATTAGGAAATTGGTTCCTACATCGACAGTCTCTAGCTAGATGACCTATCTTATGACAGACAAAACATGCCATACCAATTGACTTGCAAGGACTAGCATTACCTCTCAAAGTTCTCATTCTAGAATTTACTGCTAGATGTACATAGTTACCACATACTTGAACATATAGTGTTGAATTGTCTTTCCCTTCTAACACTATTCACTGATGTGACAAGTGACCTAGGTGTATATACTGTTAACCTATAATCTTCAGCTTTGTGTACATATTTGTTGCATGAAAAATAGTATCCATTTAAGTTACCACCCATGGATCTACTGTTAGACCTAGATCTACACTCATATGCAATATGACCAGACTTGTGACAATTATAGAAATATACATTAAAAGAGTGATTTTTTTTCACCGATTTGCTCCTACACACATTTGCATTATGCCCAAGCTTTTCACATTTGTATCAAGTAGGTTTTTTATATTTCTTATATGATTTGGTTGGATCTTCCTTCTGGTCTTTTTGTGTCTCCTTAGGTTCAAATTTAGAGGACTCTTCGATTTCAAAAAATTTTCTCCTAAATATCCTAGACCGGTTGTATCTCTGTGTATCCTTTAATTCTTCAATTGGTCATCAAGATTTTGTGATCTTTCATTGTATTTCTTCAACTTTTTTATTTTCTTCTTTCTCCGTTTTCAGTTCTTTCTTCAATGACTCATTCATCTCTCTAAGCCTTTCATTTTCAGCTATTACTTGAAAATTATATGTAGCAGTATCCTACATTTGACTCTAATATAAAGTAAATTCATGTCTCAATTTTACAAGCTCTTCATCTTTTTCCTTTAGGTTATCATTAGCAGATTTATCGCCATCTTCTGCACTCTTCTTTGCATCGACATATTTTCCTTTTTCCTCAAGGAATTCACACATCCTAATAGACGGACTTTCAAGCTCTCTTTTCAAATTAGCCACATTTTCTTTGAGACCCTTGTTCTTAAAAAATAGATCTACAATAGCCTCCTCATATTCTTCAAATGTACTTCCTTCAGTTAGTTGTTCTATATAGTCTTGGCTTTCACTCAATTGCTTAGTGAGTTCTCTTCTTTTCGCAAGTGACATCTTTAAATTTTCATGCAGCTCAATGATCATCTTGTTTACATTCTCAAGTTGCATCTCATACCTATAACCTTCCATGATAGTGGATCTTTTCCCCAAGTTGTTAGGCTTATCACCAAGAGGACCAAAGCTTCGATGTCGATTTTTAGAAATAACAGGTACTGAGAGGGGGTGAATCAGTCCAAATAGATAGTAAACTAATTCAACCATTGATCTAAATAATTGTTGAAGTACTTTCCAAACTATAAAGCATATACCTGATGCAAATACATAAAAGAAAGTAATATAAATCATCCACACATTCATCACATATCACAAAATTATTTTTCACGTGGAAACCCTTGTAAGAGTGGAAAAACTAGGGTGGGGATGAGACCCACAAGCCCAATACTCCAGTAAATGAGTTTTCCCTATTAGGAAATACAAATACCCTTTCTTAGGATTCATCCTATTGGGAGTGACTAGTACACTATTAGGAGTACAATTAGATCAGATATGATCTACCTTGCTATAGGGTTTCAATCCTCAATAAAGAAGTTACCCTGTTAAAGGATTTACAAAAAGAACTTATTAGAGTTCACTCAATTAAGGGATTTTGCATGTTGCAACTATTATTTCCAACATAAAGAAATACATCATGACTGATATGTATCTACACATATAAATATATCTTTTGGATTACTATTATAACTGCTACTAACTTACTGATATTACAAAATATATTTTTAGATTATTAAATAAATCTCTTAACTTGTAATATTCAAACATGAGGTGTTGTAGATTATTATTGATTAGATATAATTTTACATACTGCTTACAAATTTCACTAATATCTAGTGAGAAGGGTTGATCTCCCTTTGGTCACCTCCCACAACACTGTATTCGGTATATTTCTAGAGACGTTCTTTTCTTCCAAGACATCTAGATAAATTCCCATTTTATGCCCCAATCATCCATTTTGTTTTCCCATATATAGTTTCTCTTTGAAAAGAGTTACAACTCTTATGT
This sequence comes from Thuja plicata, assembly GCA_018584345.1. Taxonomy (NCBI): domain Eukaryota; kingdom Viridiplantae; phylum Streptophyta; class Pinopsida; order Cupressales; family Cupressaceae; genus Thuja; species Thuja plicata. Next base: position 2,036,852 of record MU227452.1, on the reverse strand, counting down.
CAATGAAGATTTGTCTTCATTATAATCACATCATTTCTTAAGTGACTAATGTTAATCACCGACACTTCTAATTTACTAATTATTTATCAGTGATTTTTTTATGGTGACAAGGATATTGAATTTTCTTTTGTATTGATCAATTACTTCTTATTTAATGTTGGTGCATAGTTCCATCTTTAACGTAGCCATTCAGATGTTGCAGCTTGTGCCAATCCTTATTTTTGATTACTCATATGCCCTTCCACTATGAAATGTTGTCAATACTTCATTTTTAGTTGATATCTTAATCAATTCCTCTTCTATTAGATAAAAATGGGATCATGATACCTTCTATCATTTGTACGACAAAAAGCACAAAGGAATCATTCACTTTTTTGTAGTTTCTTCTACTCTTTTACAAAGTTAGCTCCAAATAGTGATTTTATACCCTAGTGTTAGGATCTATGAGTGAATATTTCCTCTTCAACCCTAGGTAAGTTTCTTATGAAGTAATCAAGTAGACCAAGTGGGAGTTCATGTATAACTTTGAATAGTTTTTCACCAAGATTATTTTTTCATGTAGGTCACCACTGATCCTGATGATCACCTCAATAAATATACACCTTTTTGCTACAATGATTTTAAGGAGAAAGGATCATCCAAGGGTGGAGCTCCTTAGCATTTGGTAGTCCTTCCACTCTTCTTAAAAAAGTGCTCAAGTGACTATGATTCATATGTAGAAGATTCCATATGTAGTATAGGAGGTCATGTAAGCATGTCACCATTGATCATGATGATTACCTTGATAAATATACTCCTTTTTGCTACAATGATTTTAAGGAGAAAGAATCATCCAAGGGTGGAGCTCTTTAGAATCTGGTATTCCTTCCACTATTCTTTAAAAAGTGGCCAAGTGACTACCATTCATATGCAGCAGATTCCATATTTAGGAAAGGAGGTCATGTACCTGGATCAGTTCTTCATTCAAGTGGTTGTTGATCATCTCAAACCAGTCAATATATTCCTTTTGGGATAAAAATATTTTTGGGAAGAGAACCACCCAAGTTTGGATCTCCTTATAATGTATTAATCCTACCACCTTTCTTAACAAAGTGACCAAGTGTTTATGTTAGTAATAACTGAGAGAGGGGGGTGAATCAGTGGCCTCAAATATATTCTGATTAATCAACCCAAAAACTTAGTACCATGATATTAAGCCTCTAGTTATATTTAGTCCTATAATATGAATGCCTTCAAATATACTTATTAAATAACTACTGCTTGGAGTGCTTTGTTAAACCTTATTCTCTATGTTTACCAAATAGCAGTCTTTCAATTTACCGAATGACTGTAAATAGCTTAGTGTATACCGATCAATCCAGATTAGTTATATGAAATGAAAAACACTAAAGTAATGACTCATAAACACTTTGACACATGGATTTTTAATGTGGAAACCCTGTTAAGGGAAAAACCACTTGGGATCGGTAGCCCAAAATTTTCACTCTTCTTAAGTGAGCTTGGTGAAGAGCCAACCCTGTTAAAGGTTACAAACACACTGTTAGGTGTGACCTTGTAAGAGGATTTAAAAGATTAGTTTGTCACTTGATATCGGACATCTCTATCCTACATTCTATGACCAAACCCTGGTTTTTGAAATGGTATCTGGCATCTCATGCTATCTTCATGATCAAACTTTTTGATACTCCTTGGGATGTATCTCAATATAGAAAGGATCTTTAAATCCTGCTCGGTTAAGAGACTTTCTGAATCAATGGTTAAACTAAAATAGTGTGATCTGTTCACATATACAACTTATACTTGCATATTTTCAGATCTATTGTAATCTCATTAAACCATTCTTATCAATATATCTTATCAATACCTTTACTCCACTTTTGTTTCTGCTTGGTGATGCTATGCTCTGTTTCTCAGTGTCTGCAGAAATCTTTAGCTCTTTCCTTAGCTTTATTGATTAGGACTATATGAAGTTTTTCTTCATCAGTTTCTCTCCAGCATCCTCTTTTTCATTCACTCCCCTTGATTTGTAATGATTTAAGTTGTCTCTTTATAGACATGATATCACCAATTCTAGGTTCTTGATTTTCTTGATCTTGGCGTGATCCATAATCTTAGCCAATCTAATTTAAAACATAACTCATGTTTTATCTCGTAGAAATATTTTTTCCAACTAGATAAAACAACTTTAAATCCTTTACTTATCTTTGGCTTTATCTTGTCGATGAAAACAATGATAACTACTAGTTTAGTCAATATTTAGCTCTGCCAACTAGATATTTTGTCCTTTCTGAACTCCAGTTAACTTTGAAGTTTTAACTCTTAGATAGCTTCGGTCAACACTTTAGTTCTCCTCGGGCTTCTCTGTCAGGTTTGTCTGTCCGTCAGGATTTTCTGTCCTTCAGGCTTCACTAAAAAGTTCTGCTTGTCGGTTAACATTGTAATTATGGTCGTCGGTAATGCTTGTGATTCTTCTCTTTGGTAATGCTCGTTGGTTTCTTTGCTTGGGAATCATTGTGACTTAACTTTTGGTGATCTCTGTCCATCGAGTTCCACTAGCCGTCAGTGTTTGAAGTCACTTAGTGAATGCTTGTCTTTTATGCATTACTGAAAGCATAATCTTTCTCTATCTGATTCTCTGAAGTCTTTGACACTTTGATTATAACCGATTAGAATATATCAAGTTGACATCAATGAAAATATAATCCATTAAATGATTTAATGTCTTGCATTATCTTTTCTACATTTTGGTGATCAACTTAACATCTTCAAACATTCAATCAGTTACATGTCATCAGTTTAGCATCCACATATAATAGATTCCTGTAGAAACCTAAAAATGATAAATGCGTGTGGCTATGATTTTCAACAAGTTGGTTGTCTAGTATTGGTTAGTTGTTTATGTCATTGCATAACTTTGATATTTTTTATTATTTGATTAATTATTCATCTTATCATCTAATTTGATCATGTCATCATATTTTATCCTTTGTTGATCTTTGTCACTTGTTCGATTAAATAATTTCAACAATTATTTAATCTAGGTCATTTGTTTGTCCTTAAGACAATAATGATTTGATTATTTATCTGCTTGTCCTAACATGGACCCTTTAGGCATAAATAAATTACATTTATTTATCCCTTTGTCATTTTTTGTCAACAATTAAATATGGAATATTTAATTGTTTAATTGTCACTTTTCGAGGGGATTAATGAATGGGTTTTTATTAATTCTCTATTTTCATTTTTTTTAAGACCTTTAACCTTTCCTTTCCACTTGTCCCTTCATCTTCCTTTACTTGACCTTCTTATTAAATCACGTCTATTCATTGTCTTCAATATTGACTATTTAATTCAAATTGGAAGTCTGTAAATTGAGCTCTCATCTCTCATTTTTACTAACTGCAATTTCTAGTATCCTCGCCTATACGTTGTTGAATTATCCTTTCTTCTTTTTTTTAATTTGTGCATTTGTCAATATAAAGAGCAACATTCAATTAAAGGAGAAATAAAAATAATGGAGTGGAATTAAGGGTTTTCATAATTTTTATTTGCATTTTGCGTTGATTTATATAATTTAATTTCATAGCTTCATTGAGAGACAAGAATTTTGATAAACGTGATTGTATATCTTTTTATGGTTGGCTAATCATGTTATATATATAACCCCCTTATTTTCTTGATCTATATTTGGTGAACCCAATGTGAACAACCCTAAATTTGAAAAAATTTAGAGTTTTTTTATGTGTTTGAAGGTCAGGATTAGGCTTTGTGTGTTAAACATATTGAGATCTTCCTGAAATTGTTGACATTGATGTCAAAACCTTCATATCGACTACCTGGTGGTATCGATTGGTTGTTGGCAGTATCGGTTGGACAATTGTGGTTATTGGTAGGCTTTCAGTGAGGCGGTAGGTTTCGGTTATACATACAAAACAAGTTCAGTACATACATTTTTGGTGCTTGGTGAAAAAAGTACTTGATTCTACTTATGGATTACATCTTTAGGTATACTTGTATACTTTCAGTGTTTGGAGTTGCTTGGAGTTTTTTTCGGTATCCTATTGAATTTTTTTCTTACAGAGTTCTTCTAGGTGTTCCCACCTCCTGGTCATTCTTGAAGTTAACCAGAAGTTTTGGTAAAGTGATCATATCTTTTCTCTAGACAGGTTTTATCAAATCTCATCTATCGGTGGCACATAAGTTTTTCTATGGTATACATGGCCCTAGTTGCTGCATTCCAATGGTTCTAGAATTTTTGGTAAATGTAATATGAAGCAGGTGTATTTTAAGTGTGACCTTTATTTAGGTCTTTTGGTAATGTGTTGTAAATATTTATAATGTATGTCCTTGATTTAGGATTGGTGGTAGCATGTTAAATATAAATGTAATATCTTTTATATTGCGGTCGACATCTTTTTTGGCTTGCATGTCATTTGTGGTTAGCCTATCGGATATATATCTATAGTGATATCATTTTGTAGGAGGAACATGTGTGTGTGGGTATATGTGGAATAGTATGGTGTGTATGCAAGATAGAGAACCGAAGGTGATATAGTATGCTTTTGTTTTGGCATATCAGGCAGTGGTGTGAAACAAGTTGAGTAATATAGAAGGAAGGCTTCATATACTGTGTTGAAGAAATTGGTGTATGTTGGTAGAAGGTTTGTATAAGATCTTTGTTGTTGGTGATATATGTGTTAATAATTGCAATTATTTCATGCATGGTTAGATGCAATTCTATCAGTTCAACTTTTATCAAAAAAGTTTTTTTTGTATTGGTAGTGAGCCTAATTGTAGTGGAAGCTAGCCATATTCATATTTTAGGGTAGTTAGCCCAACCAAAAGTGAGAAAAATGGCAGTGGTCCCTTGTAAAAATAACCTTAACCAATTTTCATTTCATGAGATTTAGTTTCTCCATGGTTTTTCCTAGCTTGGGTTTCCACGTAAATTCTGGTGTTCTTTGTGTTGATAGTTTTGCACTTTTATGTTTACATTTGTTATAAGTTTTCAATTGTTTAAGTACTTATCGATTCAGTAAAAATCTTAATAAGTGTTTGAGAATAATTTATTCACCCCCCCCCCTCTCATTTATTCACCATGTTCAACAATTTGTATCAGAGCACAGTCCCTTGTAGATAGAGCTTAACTTCCTGAGGGAGATCATGGTTGTTTGAACATATGGAATGAGGATACTATGTTAATAAGGATGGGAAAATCATGTTGAGTGACATTGAGAGTATTGAATCAGAGAATGAGAAGTTGAAAGAAAACCTTAAGGAATTGAATGCATGTATCAATAAATTGAGAGAGAAGATCTAGAAGATCAAAGCAAGGCATAAGGAAGTAAGTCAAGAATCGAAGGAATCAAAAGAAAAGGTGGAAAATTTTGAGAAGATGTTGAATGATAAGAAAAGTTATGAGGAATTTATGAAAGATGGATTGAAAACATTAAAGGAAGGTTGGAAGAGGACCAAAGAAGAATTCAAATAGAAGTTAAAATATTGGAAGCATATCAAAGGGGATTTGAAGAACAGTTTTAATCAAAGTATAGAGAAATGTAAGCAATCTAACGAGAATCTAAAGAATATCATCATGATGAAGTCAGAATAAAATGAGAAGTTGGATCAGGAATTGAAGAAGCTAATATTTGTGAGAGAAATACTATTTTGGATCAGTTATTAGCCCTACAGAAGAGTCACAAAGATAAAGAAGGATTGGGGTTTATCGGTGAATGTTCAGATCTGAAGGACAAAGGCAAAGAATTGGTAGTTGAAGTTGAGACGATGTTTGAGGTAGCTGGAAAGATCAAGAATTAGAATGCTTCTACAATAAGGCCTCTTTTAAGGAAACTAAATACTCAACGTTACTTATCTTCTAACGATTGTTGTCACATTTGCAAGAATTTTGGTCATAAGGTTGTTGATTGTGAGATGAGGAAAGATCAGAAGGTTCAATGTTTTAGTTGTCATAAGATTGGTCATAAAGCAAGTCAACACAGAAGTCAAGTTTCTAAATTAGATAAGAAGACTGGAATGAACAATATATTTCATGGGAATCACTATGTTTCTCACAATTATGGTCACAAGGCTAATCAATGTAGATCTAGAGTTTAGTCAATTAGATCAGGACAAAGGAATGTTAATTGCTTCAAATATGGTCAGATAGGTCATTATGCTAACACATGCAAATTTAGTGATGCTTCAGTAAATGTTGGAGAAAGGAATAATGTTTCAATTTCAAGTGAATCTTAGAAGACTAGTATGATATAGAAAATGAAAGATGTTGTTGATGAAGAGAGCCATGTGGTACTGGATCCCACTACTAGCTCTTCCAGTAACTGAGTTGAATGCTTTGGCTCAGGGGGAGTATTAAATTGTTATATCAATCACTTCCCCTGATCTAAGGCAATAACAATTGCAACTAGCTTTCCCTCAGTATGATTGATGGATTGATTGATTGATGTGCAAAGTACAATTGAGTCGTGTTACTGATATTTATTTTTTGGTAGTAAAATCAAATATGAAGGTTCGTGGTTATAAAGTGAACTTTTGAAATCATTCTGTACTATTGCAAGGAGAAAAATCAAAAGTTTTTAGGAGAGCCTAAGATAAAGGTTGAAGAAGAATTCATGAATTTATGGAATCTCAACTGGTTGTTCATAGTATCGGTGCGGTCGCATAAAAAATGTTGAATAAGGCTAAGATTGAGGAATTTGATAATGGCACAATTAAACAAACATAAATTTGTCTTTCTGCGGAAGAATTGCAAAGGATACAAAATCATGGTTTGGATATATGGGGATAATTCCCCTTGTGCAATGATAAGGAGTTCATTATGTTTTTGCTAAGTCAGTTTTAGGATGGAAACCTAATGTTGGATAAGCCCTATCAGGTGAAAAAGAAAGTAATTGAAGACATTACAGGATTGCATATCAATTGAGATGTACTAGGAAATAATTCAATCAATTACAAAGAGGTGAAAAAGTTGACTACCATTTATCATGATCAGCGTTCATTCCAGATAAATACTCTTGTTGATCTAGTGGTGAGGCATGTTGTTTATGTAATTTCCTATAAAATTTAGTTTCACAAATTGTGATGGAGCCACTTTGGCTATGGTTGTTTATGTTGCTCATAAGATGGTTAGAAAGAATATTCAGTTTGATCTATGCAAGATGTCGTTAGATAATTTTCTTGAGAATGTGAAGATGACTATTGAGAAAAGTTATGCATTTAGATTTGGTTCATTTATCATGTTCTTAGCATTCTATTTCATATTAATCACACATTGGCCCCAACCCTAATAGGGAAATGGAAGCATGCTTATTCCTTGCTAAAAATTAATTTATGGGCATCAATTATTGATTTACATAGATCAAGAATGGTCAGATTGTTTGAAATGTACCTTGCCAACTTATTTGGAGAAATTATACATATTTTCACCCTTATATATGTGAATGACTTAAATTGAAAGAAATAGTTTCCAAACCTTTTTATTTTTGTACGTACGTTGAGATATAACCTCTTGGAAAAATCTCCTTCTATAATATCCCCTGCTAGGAATCTACCCAAATTTCAAAGATGATCAATACTTTGCTATGTTATTAAATTAAATTAAGCATAAGAAACAATTTAGGATCCATAATACATATGACAGTTAGCATACTCAATCCCAAATTCTCTATTCCTCAACTAATCAATAACCTTAAGGATGGGGATTTCCTTATCTTTAGGGCACCCAGACACCAATCTACAAGTAGGATCCCTCAAGGTTTTGTGATATAGGCCCTTACCCCATCTTGGTATTTTCCTCCTACATTATGAGGTTTTACTCCATATCCCTAACAAAACCAACCTATCCTCTTAATGGTATTAGTGATAGGTTTAAGGAAAATGGCTAAGAGTATATTAATTATAAAATAATATATAAAATCTTGATTATACATGTAGATCCAATAGTACCGGTCAGTAGATCACAAATCGGTGAGCGGTAAAGTATGTGAGATCATTTATAATGATATTATGATGTGGATTAAAGGTTATACATTTAATGTTTTGATATTTATGAGATCAATGAAAACATTTAAGTCAGATTTGACGTGTTGCATTGGAGAAGTCAAAACGTGGTTGACTACTTTGGAGATATAACTTGCAGATCTTATCTTGACCTAACATAGTCATTAAAAATCATTTTATTCATCGAGATTATCAATTGGACACATGGTTCTTTTGAGGGAAATTAATTTGAAGATCATTTTTATGTCAATGAAATTTGTTTTTAGTTTCCATCAATGACAACCAAAGAAATGACTCATTATGAATGCACCTAAATAACCAGCAATCTCCCAACACAATACCAACAATCTACCCCTTTGACATTGATGGAAAAAATCTTCTAACTAATTACAATCATGCAATCATAATATCAATTAATGACTCCCTATACACATACTCTCCATACATATACTCCATCTTTGAAAACAATGACAAAGGTACAAAAACTGAAATATATATATACAAAATTTTACTTACATCTTGTCAAAGATCACCTTGAAGTTAATCTTTTCTAAATTCAAGGATGCTTCCCATACCTTCTTCAAGTAACCCATAGAAATTATTTTCTAAATCAAACTAGTAGCAAGCTCTTCCATGTTATCTAGATTTCTCATGTCAGGTAAGGAAAGTATGTCTTCTGCCTTCTTCGCATTCATTTGCATCACCTCCACTGTAGGGGATAAGTTTGTTTGAAGTTCTAGTAGAGTGATCATCCTCTTCTCTTGTTCACTCTGAATCTACTTAACCTTGTGTGAAATTTTCTTTACCTGACAAGTGTAAGTAATGATTGAGCTTGACAGTGGATCAAGCTGACCGCTTAAGCTCTCTAACTTCTTATGTGCTTCAGCTCTGCTTTGTTCCAAATCTTGAACAAAATCAAGATGCCTTAATACTTTGGAAAACAATTAACCTACCTCAGTAAATTTAGTCTTGACTTCCTTTATCAATTCTAACAATTTGATCCTATTTGTGGGGATCTTCTCCATCATCTTACCTGTCATCTTCTTCTCCAAGTTCTACTCTGTAAGCTTCATTGTAACTGAAAGCAAATCTGGACCTTGATCAACAATTTCCTTTACAAGAGTGTCCATAAGATCAATACGAGTACCAGCTTCATCATATTCGACCTCAGGAACTAACTCAACTATAATGTCTCTAGCTTTCCTTAATAATCTCATTTTATTATTCATTTATCTCACCTTGTCTCTGACAACCTTTGTCCTCAATTGCTCTAAAAAATTTATTAATTCCTTAGGTTTTAGCTTTGATATATCCACCGATGTGGTCGATAATTATTCTTGATCAACTTTCTCTTCTTCCTCTCATGCAGAAGTCATCAGTTTATGTCTTTTCCTTGCACTTGTTTCTCCAAGACTTAATTTTGTTTTGGTCTTAGGTTCTTCAATATTTTTCTGAGTCTCCTCTGGCTTACTCTTTACAGCTTTCTCCTCTTCTTTCTAAGAAACCATTTCCTCTATATGTTCCATACGCAATGGTGAGGATGAATCCTCTTTTCCTATTATGTCTATAATTCCAATCTCATCACCACTTGTTTGTGATAGATTGATATTTTGTGTTCCAATGTTCATCACCAAGTAAGGAACATCAAGAACAACATTTCCAATTAACTGATCTATTGAAAATGTATTATCTCCCTACATTGGTTCATTTGATTCTTCTTGAACTTGTTCTTCTTGGGCTTCTACCTCCTTTATATGTAGTATCTCTTTCCATGTCTCAAAGGTTTCATCATGTACACCTTGTGTGTCATCAATTAGAAGTCTAGTTGCTCTGCTCTAAATTTTGAATTTATGCTTTTGAGTATTAATCACTATCTTAGCATCTTCATCACATAACTCAGGTTACACTAGAATTAGTGCTCTCTGCATAATCTCTCTATCCAATTGTAATGTATTGATCCATATAGCATTAATCAACTGATATAATTCATTAGGGATGCAAGAATGGATCTCTAAAGGTGTTCTGCGAAATTTTTGAAAATGAAACAAAATTGCATCTTTTATCTTCTTCTTGTATTCCTTACTCCCCAAAGTGTATCTTCTACCAACAGTAGAAATTATACCATTATCCATAATACCTTTTTCAATATCATCAATGGAAGGGACCTTCTAAGTTTCACCACTCCTCTTCAATTCAGAGGCATCCTTGTTTGATTTTTTCCTGTCTTATAAGTTTTCTTTGGAGTAGAAATGTTTTGAATTTTCTTCCTTGAGAATTCTCCTTGAGACTTAAATTCACTAGTAGTTGGTTTCCTTTGTTTTCTCTTACCTTCAGTTTTGGTTGTAGCAGTGCAAGATGTTCCTACATCACTACTTCCAACCTTCTTCTCTAGGTTAGATACCATTCTCCTTTTTTTCCTTTCAATGACCGGTTTTTTCAATTCCTTTTGAATCTTGGAAACTGCTTCATCATGAGTTTCAAAACTCTGTATTTTCTTTTCTAAGGTTTTTGACAATAACTCGTCAACTTACAAAGTTACTAAATCACCCTCAACTTTGTAACCCATAGGAGGAACCCAATATGTCCTAGGTTCCACATCTTGCACAATACATGAATCGGTGTCAACTAGAAAACAAATATCATTCTTGCACTTCTCTACAATGCTAACTGGAATCCTTTCTCGTTTATGTATTCTAGACTAGAAATATTTGAAATAACCCCACATGACATTATTGAAGTTATTACTTAATTCCTTTATGAATTCACTTATCTGTATAATTACCAGTTTGTCCTTTGACCATGTAACTTTTCCTCTACCGGGGAAGAATTTTTTAACATAGAAAAACATACATACCAATAGGGCACCTTACTTGAATGATTGTCTCTTATCTCTCTTTATCATTTCCATGTTTTTCAAGAAATGGCTTCAAATCATCTCACATAGATCATATGTTGAATCATCCTTCACAATCTGATAGCTAGCATGAATAGCACCACCAAGCACAATGTTAACTCAACTAGACTGGTAAACTCTGTAACCTATCACCATGGAAGAAAAATGAACTTCCTTGTCTACAATATGATTAAATGTCATTACTATGTCGTCTTTCTTGGATTTGGTTAGTTTAGTGACCAAATGAGTAGCCACTATTCTCCATGTACAATCTAAACCTTGTGCTCGAAAACCTGTAACCCTTTGAGCCATTGTCTTCAATATATTGTGTGGTCTGTCCAGCCATATGAATTGATCATACACTCTTCTTATCACATAATGAATCCAATCAAGATGGAATTCAGTGGGAATGTCTATTGTATAAGTAAAACCCTTCTCCTGTAGATATTTGTGCTCGTCTTTCAACACTCCATTGATGCACATAACCTTGTATTCTTTCTTGATTGCTTCAGCTCCCAATTCTTTGATTCTATAATGGATATAAGACCAAACATCTTCAATCAGCTTCACACCATGAGAAATATTGGATAGGGCACCAAACATATCAATCTCAATAGCTTTGCTTGGATGCAATTTGAATACAGGTCGAGGCTCCTAAGAGATGTTCACTAGAACTCGTGTATCAATGTTCTTTGCCATCAAGATTAACTTCAATAGCACACAAATCTAACAACAAACTAAACTGATAGCTTTCAATACACCAGTTAGATTTTTATGAAAACTCGATATCAATATAGCTCAAAATCAAAAATCACAAAAGTGACCGTTGCAGACAATAGCTCTTGAATACTCAAATGAAAGAAGAAGTGTGAAAAGAAGTTACTTTTCCTTCTATATATCATTAGAGAAATAGATGTTGCATAATCCAATAGTAGGAATAGTGTCATATCATCGGTTAACACAAATATACCTATTGGTACTCAACCAACAGTAATAACCGCTATCAAATAGATATCAACCATGAAATCTTAGTGCAGTCTACACATAATATCAAAAATAAATTCTTTTAAACTTACACCATAATGTGCATATAGATCTTTAACTACTTTTGAATCTTGGGGATCAGTAATGGATTTGTCTTTAAGTGTTCCCCCTAAGAAAATAATATGCTTAGTTCACCAATAGAACCTCCACACTTCCTGAACTTGTGGAGTTCTTAGTCAACTCAGAAGAATTTATTTCACCTTTCTTTACCCATGTCTTCTTCATATCACTTTTGACTTTGTCAACATTAGCAATCTGCTTTCCTTTTCTATCTTCTGGCTGATTAGGAAATTGGTTCCTACATCGACAGTCTCTAGCTAGATGACCTATCTTATGACAGACAAAACATGCCATACCAATTGACTTGCAAGGACTAGCATTACCTCTCAAAGTTCTCATTCTAGAATTTACTGCTAGATGTACATAGTTACCACATACTTGAACATATAGTGTTGAATTGTCTTTCCCTTCTAACACTATTCACTGATGTGACAAGTGACCTAGGTGTATATACTGTTAACCTATAATCTTCAGCTTTGTGTACATATTTGTTGCATGAAAAATAGTATCCATTTAAGTTACCACCCATGGATCTACTGTTAGACCTAGATCTACACTCATATGCAATATGACCAGACTTGTGACAATTATAGAAATATACATTAAAAGAGTGATTTTTTTTCACCGATTTGCTCCTACACACATTTGCATTATGCCCAAGCTTTTCACATTTGTATCAAGTAGGTTTTTTATATTTCTTATATGATTTGGTTGGATCTTCCTTCTGGTCTTTTTGTGTCTCCTTAGGTTCAAATTTAGAGGACTCTTCGATTTCAAAAAATTTTCTCCTAAATATCCTAGACCGGTTGTATCTCTGTGTATCCTTTAATTCTTCAATTGGTCATCAAGATTTTGTGATCTTTCATTGTATTTCTTCAACTTTTTTATTTTCTTCTTTCTCCGTTTTCAGTTCTTTCTTCAATGACTCATTCATCTCTCTAAGCCTTTCATTTTCAGCTATTACTTGAAAATTATATGTAGCAGTATCCTACATTTGACTCTAATATAAAGTAAATTCATGTCTCAATTTTACAAGCTCTTCATCTTTTTCCTTTAGGTTATCATTAGCAGATTTATCGCCATCTTCTGCACTCTTCTTTGCATCGACATATTTTCCTTTTTCCTCAAGGAATTCACACATCCTAATAGACGGACTTTCAAGCTCTCTTTTCAAATTAGCCACATTTTCTTTGAGACCCTTGTTCTTAAAAAATAGATCTACAATAGCCTCCTCATATTCTTCAAATGTACTTCCTTCAGTTAGTTGTTCTATATAGTCTTGGCTTTCACTCAATTGCTTAGTGAGTTCTCTTCTTTTCGCAAGTGACATCTTTAAATTTTCATGCAGCTCAATGATCATCTTGTTTACATTCTCAAGTTGCATCTCATACCTATAACCTTCCATGATAGTGGATCTTTTCCCCAAGTTGTTAGGCTTATCACCAAGAGGACCAAAGCTTCGATGTCGATTTTTAGAAATAACAGGTACTGAGAGGGGGTGAATCAGTCCAAATAGATAGTAAACTAATTCAACCATTGATCTAAATAATTGTTGAAGTACTTTCCAAACTATAAAGCATATACCTGATGCAAATACATAAAAGAAAGTAATATAAATCATCCACACATTCATCACATATCACAAAATTATTTTTCACGTGGAAACCCTTGTAAGAGTGGAAAAACTAGGGTGGGGATGAGACCCACAAGCCCAATACTCCAGTAAATGAGTTTTCCCTATTAGGAAATACAAATACCCTTTCTTAGGATTCATCCTATTGGGAGTGACTAGTACACTATTAGGAGTACAATTAGATCAGATATGATCTACCTTGCTATAGGGTTTCAATCCTCAATAAAGAAGTTACCCTGTTAAAGGATTTACAAAAAGAACTTATTAGAGTTCACTCAATTAAGGGATTTTGCATGTTGCAACTATTATTTCCAACATAAAGAAATACATCATGACTGATATGTATCTACACATATAAATATATCTTTTGGATTACTATTATAACTGCTACTAACTTACTGATATTACAAAATATATTTTTAGATTATTAAATAAATCTCTTAACTTGTAATATTCAAACATGAGGTGTTGTAGATTATTATTGATTAGATATAATTTTACATACTGCTTACAAATTTCACTAATATCTAGTGAGAAGGGTTGATCTCCCTTTGGTCACCTCCCACAACACTGTATTCGGTATATTTCTAGAGACGTTCTTTTCTTCCAAGACATCTAGATAAATTCCCATTTTATGCCCCAATCATCCATTTTGTTTTCCCATATATAGTTTCTCTTTGAAAAGAGTTACAACTCTTATGTCAATGAAGATTTGTCTTCATTATAATCACATCATTTCTTAAGTGACTAATGTTAATCACCGACACTTCTAATTTACTAATTATTTATCAGTGATTTTTTTATGGTGACAAGGATATTGAATTTTCTTTTGTATTGATCAATTACTTCTTATTTAATGTTGGTGCATAGTTCCATCTTTAACGTAGCCATTCAGATGTTGCAGCTTGTGCCAATCCTTATTTTTGATTACTCATATGCCCTTCCACTATGAAATGTTGTCAATACTTCATTTTTAGTTGATATCTTAATCAATTCCTCTTCTATTAGATAAAAATGGGATCATGATACCTTCTATCATTTGTACGACAAAAAGCACAAAGGAATCATTCACTTTTTTGTAGTTTCTTCTACTCTTTTACAAAGTTAGCTCCAAATAGTGATTTTATACCCTAGTGTTAGGATCTGTGAGTGAATATTTCCTCTTCAACCCTAGGTAAGTTTCTTATGAAGTAATCAAGTAGACCAAGTGGGAGCTCATGTATAACTTTGAATATTTTTTCACCAAGATTAGTTGTTCATGTAGGTCAACACTGATCATGATGATCACCTCGATAAATATACTCCTTTTTGCTACAATGATTTTAAGGAGAAAGGATCATCCAAGGGTGGAGCTCCTTAGCATTTGGTAGTCCTTCCACTCTTCTTAACAAAGTGGACAAGTGACTATGATTCATATGTAGAAGATTCCATATGTAGTATAGGAGGTCATGTAAGCATGTCACCACTGATCATGATGATTACCTCGATAAATATACTCCTTTTTTCTACAATGATTTTAAGGAGAAAGAATAATCCAAGGGTGGAGCTCCTTAGAATCTGGTATTCCTTCCACTATTCTTTAAAAAGTGGCCAAGTGACTACCATTCATATGCAGCATCTTCCATATGTAGTAAAGGAGGTCATGTACCTGGATCAGTTCTTCATTCAAGTAGTTGTTGTTCATCTCAAACCGGTCAATATATTCCTTTTGGGATAAAAATATTATTGGGAAGAGAACCACCCAAGTTTGGATCTCCTTATAATGTATTAATCCTACCACCTTTCTTAACAAAGTGACCAAGTGTTTATGTTAGTAATAACTTAGAGAGGGGGGGTGAATCAGTGGCCTCAAATATATTCCAATTAATCAACCCAAAAACTTAGTACCATGATACTAAGCCTCTAGTTATATTTAGTCCTATAAGATAAATGCCTTCAAATATAGTTATTAAATAACTACTTCTCAAAGTTCTTTTTTAAACCTTATTCTCTATGTTTACCGAATAGCAGTCTTTCAATTTCCTGAATGATAGTAAATAGCTTAGTGTATACCGATCAATCCAGATTAGTTATGTGAAATGAAAAACACTAAAGTAATGACTCATAAACACATTGACACATGGATTTTTAATGTGGAAACCTTGTTACAGGAAAAACCACTTGGGACCGGTAGCCCAAAATTTTCACTCTTCTTAAGTGAGCTCGGTGAAGAGCCAACCATGTTAAAGGTTACAAACACACTGTTAGGTGTGACCTTGTCAGGGGATTTAAAATATTAGTTTTTCACTTGCTATCGGACATCTCTATGCTACCTTCTATGACCAAACCCTGGTTTTTGAAATGGTATCTGGCATCTCATGGTATCTTCATGATCAAACTTTTTGATACTCCTTGGGATGTATCTCAATATAGAAAGGATCTTTAAATCTTGCTCGGTTAGGAGACTTTCTGAATCAATGGTTAAACTGAAAAAGTGTGATCTGTTCACATATACAACTTATACTTGCATATTTTTAGATCTATTGTAATCTCATTAAACCATTCTTATCAATATATCTTTTCAATACCTTTACTCCACTTTTGTTTTTGCTTGGTGATGCTATGCTATTTTTCTTGGTGTCTGCAGAAATCTTTAGCTCTTTCCTCAGCTTGATTGATCAGGACTATATGGAGTTGTTCTTCATAAGTTTCTCTCCAGCATCCTCTTTTTCATTCACTCCCCTTAATTCATAATGAGTTAAGTTGTCTCTTTATAGACATGATATCAGCATTTCTACGTTCTTGATTTTCTTGATCTTGGCGTGATCCATAATCTTAGCCAATCTTATTGAAAACATAACTCATGTTTTATCTCGTAGAAATATTTTTTCCAACTGGATAAAACAAATTTAAATCCTTTACTTATCTTTGGCTTTAGCTTGTCGATGAAAACAATGATAACTACTAGCTAAGTCAATATTTAGTTCTGCCAGCTAGATATTTTGTCATTTCTGAACTCCAGTTAACTTTGGAGTTTTAACTCTTTGATAGCTTCGGTCAACACTTCAGTTATCCTTGGGCTTCTCTGTCAGGGTTGTCTGTCTGTCGGGATTGTCTGTCCTTCGGACTTCACTACAAATTTCTGCTTGTTGGTTAACACTGTAATCATGGCCGTCGGTAATGCTTGTGATTCTACTCTTCGGTAATGCTCATTGGTTTCTTTGCTCGGGCATCACTATGACTTAACTTTTGGTGATCTCTGTCCATCGAGTTCCACTAGCCGTCAGTGTTTGAAGTCACTTAGTGAACTCTTGTCTTCTATGCATTACTGAAAGCATAATCTTTCTCTATCTGATTCTCTGAAGTCTTTGACCCTTTGATTATAACCGATTAGATTATATCAAGTTGACATCAATGACAATATAATCGATTAAATGATTTAATGTCTTGTATTATCTTTTCTACATTTTGGTGATCAACTTAACATCTTAAAACATTCAATCAATTACATGTCATCAGTTTAGCATCCACATATAATAGATTCTTGTAGAAACCTAAAAATGGTAAATGTGTGTGGCTATACTTTTCAACAAGTTGGTTGTCTAGTATTGGTTAGTTGTTTATGTCATTGCATAACTTTGATATTTTTTATTATTTGATTAATTATTCATCTTATCATCTAATTTGATCATGTCATCATATTTTATCCTTTGTTGATCTTTGTCACTTGTTCGATTAAATAATTTCAACAATTATTTAATCTAGGTCATTTGTTTGTCCTTAAGACAATAATGATTTGATTATTTATCCGCTTGTCCTAACATGGCCCCTTTAGGCATAAATAAATTACATTTATTTATCCCTTTTTCATTTTGTGTCAACAATTAAATATGGAATATTTAATTGTTTAATTGTCACTTTTCGAGGGGATTAATGAATGGGTTTTTATTAATTCTCCATTTTCATTCATTTCAAGACCTTTAACCTTTCCTTTCCACTTGTCCATTCAGCTTCCTTTACTTGGCCTTCTTATTCAATCACGTCTATTCATTGTCTTCAATCTTGACTATTTAATTCAAATTGGAAGTCTGTAAATTGAGCTCTCATCTCTCATTTTTACTAACTGCAATTTCTAGTATCCTCGCCTATACGTTGTTGAATTATCCTTTCTTTTTTTATATATATTTGTGCACTTGTCAATATAAAGAGCAACATTCAAATAAAGGAGAAAGAAAAATAATGGAGTAGAATTAAGGGTTTTCATAATTTTTATTTGAATTTTGCGTTGATTTATATAATTTATTTTCATAGCTTCATTGAGAGACAAGAATGTTGATAAACATGATTGTATAGCTTTTTATGGTTGGCTAATCATGTTTTATATATAAACCCCTTATTTTCTTGATCTATATTTGGTGAACCCAATGTGAACAACCCTAAATCTGATAAATTTGGAGTTTTTTTGTGTGTTTGAAGGTCAGCATTAGGCTTTGTGTGTTAAACATATTAAGATCTTCCTGGAATTGTTGACATTGATGTCAAAACCTTCATATTGACTACCTGGTGGTATCGATTGGTTGTTGGCAGTATCGGTTGGACAATTGTGGTTATTGGTAGGTTTTTGGTGAGGCGGTAGGTTTCAGTTATACATACAAAACAAGTTCAATACATACATTTTTGGTTCTTGGTGAAAAAAGTACTTGATTCTACTTATGGATTACATCTTTTGGTATACTTGTATACTTTCAGTGTTTGGAGTTGCTTAGAGTTTTTTTGGGTATCCTATTGACTTTTTTTCTTATAGAGTTCTTCTAGGTGTTCCCGCCTCCTAGTCATTCTTGAAGTTAATCGGAAGTTTTGGTAAAGTGGTGATATCTTTTCTCTAGATAGGTTTTATCAAATCTCATCTATTGGTTGGCACATAAGTTTTTCTATGGTATACATGGCCCTAGTTGTTGCATTCCAATGGGATCTAGATTTTTTGGTAAATGTAATATGAAGCAGGTGTATTTTAAGTGTGACCTGTATTTAGGTCTTGTGGTAATGTGTTGTAAATATTTCTAATGTATGTCCTTAATTTAGGATCGGTGGTTGCATGTTAAATATAAATGTAATATCTTTTGTATTGTGGTCGACATCTTTTTTGGCTTGGATGTCATTTGTGGCTAGCCTATCATACATATATATATATATATATATATATATATATATATATATATATACACACA
>MU227452.1:1999705-2017088 GCA_018584345.1 Thuja plicata | reverse complement strand
AGAGAATGAGAAGTTGAAAGAAAACCTTAAGGAATTGAATGCATGTATCAATAAATTGAGAGAGAAGATCTAGAAGATCAAAGCAAGGCATAAGGAAGTAAGTCAAGAATCGAAGGAATCAAAAGAAAAGGTGGAAAATTTTGAGAAGATGTTGAATGATAAGAAAAGTTATGAGGAATTTATGAAAGATGGATTGAAAACATTAAAGGAAGGTTGGAAGAGGACCAAAGAAGAATTCAAATAGAAGTTAAAATATTGGAAGCATATCAAAGGGGATTTGAAGAACAGTTTTAATCAAAGTATAGAGAAATGTAAGCAATCTAACGAGAATCTAAAGAATATCATCATGATGAAGTCAGAATAAAATGAGAAGTTGGATCAGGAATTGAAGAAGCTAATATTTGTGAGAGAAATACTATTTTGGATCAGTTATTAGCCCTACAGAAGAGTCACAAAGATAAAGAAGGATTGGGGTTTATCGGTGAATGTTCAGATCTGAAGGACAAAGGCAAAGAATTGGTAGTTGAAGTTGAGACGATGTTTGAGGTAGCTGGAAAGATCAAGAATTAGAATGCTTCTACAATAAGGCCTCTTTTAAGGAAACTAAATACTCAACGTTACTTATCTTCTAACGATTGTTGTCACATTTGCAAGAATTTTGGTCATAAGGTTGTTGATTGTGAGATGAGGAAAGATCAGAAGGTTCAATGTTTTAGTTGTCATAAGATTGGTCATAAAGCAAGTCAACACAGAAGTCAAGTTTCTAAATTAGATAAGAAGACTGGAATGAACAATATATTTCATGGGAATCACTATGTTTCTCACAATTATGGTCACAAGGCTAATCAATGTAGATCTAGAGTTTAGTCAATTAGATCAGGACAAAGGAATGTTAATTGCTTCAAATATGGTCAGATAGGTCATTATGCTAACACATGCAAATTTAGTGATGCTTCAGTAAATGTTGGAGAAAGGAATAATGTTTCAATTTCAAGTGAATCTTAGAAGACTAGTATGATATAGAAAATGAAAGATGTTGTTGATGAAGAGAGCCATGTGGTACTGGATCCCACTACTAGCTCTTCCAGTAACTGAGTTGAATGCTTTGGCTCAGGGGGAGTATTAAATTGTTATATCAATCACTTCCCCTGATCTAAGGCAATAACAATTGCAACTAGCTTTCCCTCAGTATGATTGATGGATTGATTGATTGATGTGCAAAGTACAATTGAGTCGTGTTACTGATATTTATTTTTTGGTAGTAAAATCAAATATGAAGGTTCGTGGTTATAAAGTGAACTTTTGAAATCATTCTGTACTATTGCAAGGAGAAAAATCAAAAGTTTTTAGGAGAGCCTAAGATAAAGGTTGAAGAAGAATTCATGAATTTATGGAATCTCAACTGGTTGTTCATAGTATCGGTGCGGTCGCATAAAAAATGTTGAATAAGGCTAAGATTGAGGAATTTGATAATGGCACAATTAAACAAACATAAATTTGTCTTTCTGCGGAAGAATTGCAAAGGATACAAAATCATGGTTTGGATATATGGGGATAATTCCCCTTGTGCAATGATAAGGAGTTCATTATGTTTTTGCTAAGTCAGTTTTAGGATGGAAACCTAATGTTGGATAAGCCCTATCAGGTGAAAAAGAAAGTAATTGAAGACATTACAGGATTGTGTATCAATTGAGATGTACTAGGAAATAATTCAATCAATTACAAAGAGGTGAAAAAGTTGACTAGCATTAATCATGATCAGCGTTCATTCCAGATAAATACTTTTGTTGACCTAGTGGTGAGGTATGTTTTTTATGTAATTTCCTATAAAATTCAGTTTCACAAATTGTGATGGTACCACTTCGGCTATGGTTGTTTATGTTTCTCATAAGATGGTTAGAAAGAATGTTCAGTTTGATCTATGTAAGATGTCGTTAGATAATTTTCTTGAGAATGTGAAGATGACTGTTGAGAAAAGTTATGCATTTAGATTTGGTTCATTTATCATGTTCTTAGCATTCTATTTCATTAGATCATTACCTAGTAAAGAGAATTTGGAGTGGAGGACAGGCATCCCTGTCGGTAAATAGAGTTACAAATATCTAGGGACTTTGGAGAATTGTGCAAATGCTTGTAAATCATATTTCATTTCATTACAGATGAGTATTTGATCTAGTTTGGTCATTTCCAGTGTAGTAGTGATGAGTCATGTTGAGGAGGGTTTCTCCTCTGGTTTGAAGAACTTGGATGTCACTGTCGGTGTTTCCCTTCCAGAACCTAAAAGAAGAAAAATTGATATGAAAGGAAAACTGTTTGTTACCATTTTAGATAGTGATGAAGAAAAGAAAGAAGAGGAATAAAAGGATGCAGTTTCTCTATAAGAATTTGAGTCTATGGATTTTGATGTAGTTTAAGCTTGGTTAGAAGATAGAGAGTTTAGGAGAGTCGAAGAATTGTGGTCCAGTTGCACTCCAATGAACAAGACAGAGATAGAAGAATTGTTAACTAATTGTATGATCAGTAAGAAGATCATTGTTTCTAGTGTGTCTGGTATGCTACTAGAGGAGTTGGTCAGTATTGTTGAGAATAGATTGTTGCAGAGTGGATTTGATTGTAGAATGTTTAGGAATTTGATTAAGAAGAAGTATACCAATGCAAAGCATAAGCTATCTGGATTAATTGGTGAGATAGAGGATTGTATAAAGGAAATTTTAGATATATACAAGTATTGTCTTTGGTGGCATGTTGTTGTTGAAAATTTTAGAAGAAAAATTGAAGGTATTGAGACAAAATTGAATGAGATACGAAAGACATGTGACTATTTTAAGGATGAAGGATGAAAACGGAGGATAAAGGTTGATCAACTTCAAGTTGAGTTGTTGTAGTTATAGAGGTAGAGAGAAGGCCTAGTGAAGACTTTTTGGTTGGTGAAGGATTTGGTCGAGGTTTTGTTGGAGTGTGTATCTGCTATCATTGTTGATGCAGAGAGTGATGAGCAGTGGATTAAGTCTTCAAATTGGATTTCATATTTTGACATGTTGGTAGAACATGATAGTTTGTGTGCATGTGTGGGTTCTTTTGTTGGTGAGTGGAAAGGGAAAGTGTTGTGTTATCAAGGAAAGGTACAAAAAGGTTTTTACTTTACAAACTCTTGTATTTTGAAGCGCTTTTCCATTGTGGCAAAAAGAGGGAGAGAAAGAGAAATTCAAAAACATTATTGTAGTATCTACTCAGGGGGATTTTTTGGGTTGTTTAGAGTTCTCATGTTTTTTAAATTTTTTTTGTTTTTTCCGTCAATGCCAAAGGGGGGAGATTTTTAAACATATTGAGATGTTGTTGGAATTGTTGTCATTTATGTCAAAACCTTCATACTGACTACCTCGAGGTATCGGTTGGTTGTTGGCAATATTGGTTGGACAGTTGTGGTTATTGGTAGGCTATCGGTGATGCGACAGGTTTTGGTTATACATATAGAATAGGTTTACAACATATAATTTTGGTGATCGGTGACAAGTGTACTTGATTCTACTTATGGATTACATCTTTTGGTATACTTGTATACTTTTGATGTTTGGAGTTTCTTGGAGTTTTTTTTGGTATCCTATTGAATGTTGTGCTTATAGAGTTCTTCCAGATGTTCCTGCCTCCTGGTCATTCTTGAAAATCATCAAAAGTTTTGGTAAAGTGATCATATCTTTTTTATGGACAGGATTTATCAATTCTTATATACTAGTTGGTTCAGAAGTTTTTTTATGGCAGACATGGTCCTGGTTGTGTTCAAATGGTTCCAAATTTTTTGGTAAATGTAATATGAAGGGTGTTAATTTTAAGTGTGACCTATATTTAGGTCTTGTGGTAACATGTTGTAAATATTTATTGTATTTCCTTGATTTAGGATCAATGGTAGTGTGTTAAATATAATTTTACTATCTTTTGTATTGTGGTTGACATGTTTTGTGGCTTGGGCGACATTTTTGGCTACCCTATCGGATATATATAAATAGAGATATCATTTTGTAGGAGGAACATGTGTGTGTGGTTATATGTGGAATAGTATGGTGTGTATACAAGACAAAGAGCCAAAGGTGATATAGTGCAAGTATGTTTTTCTATATCAGGTAGTGGTGTGAAAGAAGTTGAGTAATACAGAAGGAAGGCCTCATATATCGTGTTGTAGAAGTTGGTGTATGTTGGCAGAAGTTCTGTATTGGATCTCTACTATTGGTGATCTATGTGCTATCAATTGGAACTACTTCATGCATAGTTAGATGCAATTTGATCAATGCACCTTTTATGAGTAAACATTTTTTTGTATTGGCAGTGAGCCTAATTGTGTTAGCAGTTAGCCATATTCATATTTCAGGGTAGTTATCTCAACCAAAAGTAAGCCCTTGTAAAAATCACCTTAACTATTGTCACCTTAACCGATGTTCATTTCATGAAAATTAGTTTCTCTATGGTTTTTCCCATTTTGGGTTTCCACGTAAATTTTGGTATTCTTTGTGTTCATGGTTTTGTGCTTTCATGTTTACATCTATTATAAGTTTTGAATTGTTTAAGTATTTACCGGTTCAATAAAATGTTTAATAAGTGTTTGAGAATAACTAATCCCCCCCCCCCCCTCATTTATTTGGCATGTTCAACATTGTGCACTTGACATGTCACCTTGCACAATTGCTTTCATTTTGGCACAATTGTAATCCATACCTGTCATATTGTACAATTGCTAGGGTTTTTTGTGTACTTGCTTAATTAATTGCACAATTGTTTTAATTTCATGTACAATTGTAGTATTTGACCAATTTTTTGTTTACATGTGACAATTTAGATTGGCTAACGTTGGAAATTGTAGGGTTTAGACATGTTTGGTTCATTTTTATTCATATTTTGGTTAAATTGGATATGTAGCCTAATTAGTGGTGCAAGAGCACCTAAGTTTAGAAACATTTCTAGGATAGAAAGCTTTTCGGTTTTGTAAGGTGTTTTGTTCCACCATTTTTGTAATGACTGAGGTCAATCGGTGAACAAACACCATAGTTGTTAGATAGTTGTTTCCTAGTTCTAGTGTGTGTTGAGGTAACTTATAAACCTCTGGAAATGCAACAAGGCCCTAGCAACCGAAGATTGATGATTTGCAGATAAGTGATGCTGGTGCTCGGGAATTTTTGTCGGTCATGTCTCTCAGGAATGTCCCTCGGGAATGTCTATCGGTTGTGTCTCTCGGGTATTTTGCTTGGTGATGTCATCCGGGGTCGATGGTTGTTTTTGGGTTTTGTTCTGACACTCGATGTTGAATTTTCTTTGTTCACCAACGATGTTTCTATTGCTCGGTGAAGTCAACATTGGCGCTCACTTATGTCAGTTAACGACCCATGAAATGCAGGATGTGACATTTGTGACCAGCTGGGTCAACTGCAACGGCTCTCAACGTGTCATTTTTTCTTGGAATGAATAGGGACACATGTTCCAGTGATGGGAGGGTCATTTATGGCTCAACCAGGCTGCCTGTGCAAGGTGGTTGAAGATGTCAAAGAGCACGAGATATATTGGAGATATTTCGAGGGTTAGGTATATAGCTGAAAGCTTTTGTAAATTAAGTAATAATAGAAGAAGAGAGATAGAGATTATAAGAACATAAGAATATTGTACATGTAATAGATATTCAGAGAGCATTTGTGATTCCTTCTGTAATTTGTTATGTGTTGTGTGTTTGATCTGTTTAAATTAATCGAAGAGGTTAAACCCATCGGTTCAATGTGGAGAATGAATCTTTCCTAATGGATTCCATAGTATGAATTAGTAGCTTTATGGTGTAAACCAGGTCCAGAGCACTTGAGGTGAATATCTTAGTGACTTACTCAAGATAGGGTTGGATAATACCCTAAAAGGTCCATTGAGATACCTTGGAGTAGAGTCAGGTTGGATCTCGATTACAACTAGACCTTGGTGTTACATCAGATTGGTATCAGAGCGAGTTTGAGAATTGGGCTTGTGTTGTTTGGGTGTGATTTTTAGAAGAGTGTAAATTCATCCAACATGGTGTCCAATGCAGAACTGGCAAGAGATGTCAGAGTACAGAGAGAGGAGAATAGAGTCCTAAAAGAACAATTAGCCAAAATGGCATGCAAGTTAGAAGAAGTGCAGCTTTGAACTACAGCAGTTAGTGAACTGATGAGAGAAGCTGATGAGAAGGGTAAACAAGTGGCTGAGGAGGACATGATCCCAGAGCCAGACCCTATGCTTCAAGAAGATCCATTATTGAAAGCGTTGAAGGCAATGAGTGGTAAGTCCTTAGAAGGCGTGCCCTTATTTAGTGGAAAAATGGATCCAGAATTAATCATGGAATGAATAGAAGGTCTTGAAAATCACTTTGCTTGTGATAGTGTGACTGAAGCTCAGAAAGTCAGAATAGCCAAGACAAGATTGAGAGGAACTGCTCTCACTTGGTGGAAATTTGTCCATAATGAAAGGGAAAAAGAAGGAAAGAACCCCATAACTAGTTGGAAAGGTATGATGGAAAAAATGAAGGAAACTTACCTTCTCGATGATTATGAAGTGCAACTGTATAAGAAAAGGTAGAATCTGAGGCAGAAAGACTTAGAAGTCAGTGCCTATACAAAAGAATTTCATAAGGTATGCTTAAGATCCCATGTGATGGAATAAGAAAGCCTAAAAGTGGCAAGATACTAGAATGGCCTCAAATGGAGTATTCAAGAAGAGATTAGTCTCTTAAGCCCCAAGATTGTACATCAATTGCTTTCAATTAGCTCTTAAAGTGGAAGATAAATTCAAGAAGAAACAAGATTCAAATAGTAGAGGCAGAGGAAGAGACAATAGAGGTCATAGAGGAGGATATGGAGGAAGAAATCCCACAAAAAATTAAGGAGAAGCCAGTAACACTAGAGGTGGTTACAACTAAGGCAGAGGTTCAAATAACAGTTCAAGAGGAAGAAATGATAACCAAGGAAGAGGATCTTATATCTCTTTGATGAAATGCTACAACTGTCAACAGTTTGGGCACCCTGTATATCGGTGTCTTGCAAGGAACTCTACTTCACAAGGAGGAGAGAAAAGAGCTAACTATGTGCAAGAAGAGTCTTCTAGCAGAAAGACTGTAGAAGTCCCCATAGGATCAGAGACGGGAGAGCATTTCATGGTCCAGAGAACACTCCTTAAAGAATCGATCAAAGAAAAGCCAAGCCAAAGAAGATATTTGTGTTGATTCAATTGCAAAATAATCAATAAGGTCTGTAAAGTTATCATAGATTCATGTTCTACTGATAACATAGTTTCTTTAGAAGTTATTGAGAAATTAAAATTGACAAGGATACCTCACACTAATCCTTATATCCTCACACTAATCCTTATAGAGTTACTTGGTTGAATAAAGATCAACATGTAATAGTCAATGAACAAGCTTGGGTAGAATTTTCCATAGGGAGGTATAAGGACGGGGTTTTGTGTGATGTCCTACCCATGGATGCATGTCATCTGCTATTAGGTAGACCTTGGCAGTTTGACCGAGCTGCAGTTCATGATGGAGTTCAAAATTTATATTCCTTCAAGAAGGATGGAATAACTTTCAGGGTACAATCAACCTTGGAAGAAGAGAAAGAAGATAAAAAAGGTCCCAACCTATTATTGCTCAGTGAGAAGGAATTCTTAAAGATATTGGAAGATGATGGAGTAGGATTTTCTTAAGTTTTAAAACCAAAAGGTGAAAAAGGAAATAAGAGGCAAGAGTTGCCTTTAGAGATCCAAAGGTTGTTAACTCAACACCATGCCATAATCAGTGATGGTCAACCAACCATCCTACCATCGGAGAGATCTATTAGTCATTAGATTGACTTTATTCCCAGAGCCTCACTTCCAAACAAAGTTGCTTATAAGATGACCCCACAGCAGAATGCAGAGATTGCTAACCAAATCCAGGAACTAATTGACCAAGGGTTGATTAGAGAAAGCATAAGTCCTTGTGTTGTTCCGACAGTACTAGCCCCAAATAAAGATGGTACTTGGAGGTTGTGTACCGATTCCAGGGCCATAAATAGGATCACTATCCGATATAGGTTCCCTATACCAAGGATAGAATATTTGATGGATTATCTTGGTGGAGCTAGATATTACTCCAAGATAGATCTTAAGAGTGGATACTATCAGATCAGAATCAAAGGGGGAGATGAGTGGAAGACTACTTTTAAGACCACCGAAGGACTGTATGAATGGCTTGTTATGCCTTTTGGGTTGTCAAATGCCCGAAGCACATTTATGAGATTGATGAATGAGGTTTTGAAGGACTTCATTGGCAAATGGGTTGTAGTGTACTTAGATGACATCCTGGTGTTCAGAAAAACAAAAGAGGATCATCTTAGACATCTGCAATTGGTAATGCAAAGGTTACATGAAGAAAAGTTGACAATCAACTTGGAAATGAGTGAATTCATGAAGCAAGAGTTGGTGTATCTAGGTTTTTTATCTCAAAGGGTAACTTGAAAATGGATATAAGCAAGGTGGAAGCAATTCTAAATTGGCCTACACCAAAGTCAGCAACTGAAGTTAGGAGTTTCTATGGTTTGGTACAATTTTACTGAAAGTTCATCAAGTAATTCAGTGACATCAGTGCACCTATTTTAGATACCATCAAAGGAGGTATGAAAGCCAAGTTCCAATAGAATGAGCAGGCTGATGAAAGATTTGAGCATCTGAAGAAGAGAATAGAGACTCAACCGATATTGACACTTCCTATTTTTGACAAATTGTTTACTGTGGAGTGTGATGCTAGTAACATTGTTGTTGGTGCATTTTTAAGTCAAGAAGGAAAGCCAGTAGATTTTCACAGTGAGAAGCTCAGTGATGGAAAGAAGAAGCATTCCTCATATGATTTGGAATTGTATGCATTAGTGCAAGCACTAAGGAAATGGAGACATTATCTCCTTTCCAAGGAATTTGTAGTCTTTACCAACAATCAGGCTTTGAGTTTTCTAAGTTCACAGGATAAACTAAGCCATAAGCATATGAAGTGGGTGGAATACATCCAAGCCTTTACCTTCACCATAAAGTATAAGAAAGGAGTGCAGAACAAAGTAGCAGATGCATTTAGTAGAAGGTTACTCATAATACAAGAAGTTCAGCTAAGAAGCATTGGCATTGAAAGCTTCAAAGATCTGTATCTAGAAAATGAAGACTTTGCAGTAGCATACAAGGTATGTCAAGAGTATCAAAATCATTTTCATAGTGACTATTCGGAGTATACTCTTCAAGAAGGTCTTCTATTTAAGGGAGGACGACTTTGTGTAGCATCAATCCTGACTTACTCTAATAACCTGTAAGTTGATTTATTTTTTATTGGGGAGTATGGTGCAGGAGCACCTAAGTTTAGAAACATTTCTAGGATAGAAAACTTTTCGGTTTTGTAAGGTGTTTTGTTCCGCCATTTTTGCAATGACTGAGGTCAATTGGTGAACAAACACCATAGTTTCTAGATAGGTGTTTCCTAGTTCTAGTTTGTGTCGAGGTAACTTATAAACCTCTGGAAATGAAACAAGGCCCTAGCAACCGAAGATTGATGATTTAAAAATAAGCGATGTTGGTGCTCGGGAATGTTCATCAGTAATGTCTCTCGGGAATGTTTGTCGGTAATGTCCCTCGGGAATGTTCATCGGTTGTGTCTCTCAGGGATTTTGCTCGGTGATGTTGCCTGGGGTCGATGGTTGTTTTTTATTTTTGTTTTGGTGCTCGGTGTTGAAGTTTCTTTTTTCATCGACGATGTTTATGTTGCTCGGTGAAGTCAACGTTGGCACTCGGTAATGTTGGTTAACGACCCAGGAAACGCGAGATGTGACGTTTGTGACCAGTTGGGTCAACTACAACGGCTCTCAACGTGTTGTTTTTTCTTGGAATGAATAGGGACACTTGTTCCAGTGATGGGAGGGTCATTTATGGCTCAACCAAGCTGCCTGTGCAAGGTGGTTGAAGTTGTTAAAGAGCACGAGATATTTTGGAGATATTTGGAGTGTTAGGTATATAGCTGAAAGATTTTGTAAATTAAGTAAGAATAGAAGCAGAGAGATAGATATTGTAAGAACATAAGAATATTATACATGTAATAGATATTCAAAGAGCATTTGTGATTCCTTCTATAATCTGTTATGTGTTCTGTGTTTGATCTGTTTAAATTGATCGAAGAGGTTAAACCCGTCAGTTTAACCTGGAGAATGAATCTTTCCTAATGGATTCCATAGTATGAATTAGTATCTTTACGGTGTAAACCAGGTCTAGAGCACTTGAGGTGAAGATCTTAGTGACTTCCTCAAGATAGGGTTGGATAATACACTAAAAGGTCCATTGAGAGACCTTGGAGCAGAGTCAGGCTGGCTCTAGGTTACAACTAGACCTTGGTGTTACATCAATTAGGGTCTGAAAGAACAAAAAAAATTTCACCTAGTGTAATTAGTGGATCAATTGACAACTAATTTTCATTTAGTTTCATTAAATGGTTAAACAATTTTTATCTAGCATAACTAGGGGATTGAACAAATAACAATTTTTCATCTAGCATAACTAGGGGATTGAACAAACAACAATTTTTCATCTAGCATAACTAGGGGTTGAATGAACAAATAAATTAAAAAATTGGTAATCAATTGAATGTTTTTCGTTATCACAAAAGTCTAAATAAGGTTCAATTGACCATTTTCAAACAAAATTTCTTAATTCGAGACGATTTTAGCAATCAGGATAATATGTAAGTCACTTTTAAGCATTTAAATCTGTTTATGTGCGCTTGCTTCATTTTTTTCGCACTTGCTTGGTATGCACTTGCTTCAATTTTTGTGCACTTGTCTAATTAATTTTAAATGCATTTGTGAAGGTTTAATACACATTTGAGGAGGATTGTTGCACATTTCATTGGTATAACAATTGCTTTTAATTTTGAATATATCTTTTCAAATTCTCTAAATTTTGTTACGCTGGTGGATTTTCTATTACTAATAAAAATTGTGTATCATCTTGGTGATCATGGGGCAAAGACCATTATTGAAAACTACTAATGAGTTTGATGCAGGACATTGGATGAAGATGTGTGATTTGAAACTTTGTGTGTTTTTCTAGTTTAGATCACACTTTGTTTCTAATTGGTAAATGAACTATGTCTCTCTAAATTGTTTGGTGTGCTTGCACATTGTACGATGGACCCACTATTGCACTTAGTAAGCTCTCTTCTTGCCTTCGTGGATCCTAGGTGTAAGATAAAAGTTTCAATGACGCCTAAAATTTTCTTTTTTTAGAATAAAGGCATTGGTGGGCAAAGAGGTACTCACCCCAAGTGACAACTCTAAGCAGGGCTTTCCTTTGGTATACAATACAAATTAGTGTGGGGCGAAAGCCCTATGCTACTTGGCATTGATACATTCCTTCAGTCTCCCTATTACCCATATTTGTTAATTCCTTGAAGCTCTCCCAATAAGAACTAATTATTTTAGTGGCCCAAAACCCATACTTGTTGACTCAAGAAGTGTAGATCATACCCCGTAGATACCCCTTATGTACCCTTCATTGTGAGGCAGGAAATTCTTTGGCTAAAAGGTCTTTGGACCTTTGGGGTAAGATAAAAGGTGTGTCAGTGCAATGTTGGGGGATCGAGTGCAACCTGATCTCTATTTATTTGTGATGTCTAAGTGTTGTGGGGGCCTCAATAAAGTATCATCCATTTCTAGCTGGTTGTGAATTTTTGCAAGTGTTTTCAAATGTTGAAACTAGTGAATTAAACTTGGGATACTTTAGGCCCTTTGGATATTCCTCCAATTTTTTGTTGGAGTTAAAGTATCGATTTTTTTTAATGTGTCTTATGTGAGTGTTCAAAACAAAATTTCCAACAAAACACAACTTGCCCAAAACCTCAAGAATTCATCCAAACATATTCGTCACATCAAAACCATTTCAAAACTTTGTCAAAATCAAAAAATTTTGAAAGCATGGAAAATCAAAGACTTTGGAGTCTCAAATAACTTTGCACGTCACAATATAGGTATCTCCTTATGTTAACACTTCGCATAGTCTGCATTTATTTTTAGGTTTTGTGTACATTATTACTTTGTTGCATTGTCCTAAACTTGTTTCATAATTCCTCTCATGGGTCCATTTCATTCACCTTAGCTTGTGTCCTTAGGATTTCGTTTAGATCCTTTGACCTAGTCACAACTTTTCCATTGCAACCCATTCAAAATATTAATTTTTTTTTTTCTCCTCTTAATATTTTAGCTTCATTCCATTTACATCTTCAGACTTTCATCCCAAAACATAGATTGCATTTTGTCATCCCTAAGTTTTATCGTCAAAATATTGATAACATAGCTTGCATGTTTAGCACCTTTTAGTTGCATTTTCCCTTCATTCCTTAGAATCATATTTGTAATTCCCTTATGTACATTTCATTTCATACGTAACTTTTAAAAATCCAAAAACATAGTATAGCTCAGTGGTTGAAATGAGATTCTAAGCTTCTACAAGACAAAAAAACATTAAAGCATTAGCTCAATTTTATCACCAAGCATCATTGATTTTAGTCCAAAAAAACATGATGGATTGGTGTTACTTATATCGTAGACAAGGTGACCCTCCAATTGAAAGAGCATCAACCTCATATCAATCTTCCTACTCTCATGGGACCATGTCATCACAATCAACCAATCAACCACATCAATCCAAATTATACATGTACCATGTCCAAACAAATGTCATCCCTATTTCTCTATCACTAGAGGAAAAAGTAGATCGAGAAGTAGAGATCTTGGAACAAAAAGTGAAGAATAGTGAAAATACTAGATCCTCGACATCCAAATTACTTAAAATTTTGGAGGCACAGATACAAACCTTAAGAAAATGAACATATGAGCTCTCATCTCACAATCAGATATACCATCTCACATCCCACAAATAGACATGACAAACCAATTTCAAACAATGAACACCAATTCCAATCCAAACCCAAATAAAACCTCATTAAACTAAGTCCCAAATCAAATCACATTTGATCAAATTTTAGAGAAAACTCACTTCAATCAAATATTGAATCAAAACTTGTCCAAACCAACACAAACATAGTTCAAATCAACACAACTAAGGCCACCGACAAATTTTGAACCAATTTTCCTTCTAATGAAACCAAGTATTCCTAAAGAAACCACACAACCCATAGTGCCACAAGCAATTGTAAAAAAAATTAATCTCTACTAATGTCACATACAATTACCCAAATAATTTTGCCTTCGGTGATCACATGCCAATGAACCTCATCTTATGTACTCAAATACACCGCCAAGGGCATCCCAAACAAACACAAGTGTAATTACAAACACACCATCCTTTGGACATCAACCAAGTGTAATCATTGAGCAATCTATCGTACCACGAGTCTGATCAATAAATGTGTTGCATCATGCAAGCATTAATGTGGCATCACAAACAAAACTACCCAAAAAACAAAAAGTCTAACCTAGAACTCTCAAAGATTTGCTTCAAAAACTAGGTCATACACAATAAAATATTTTTGAGCATGATTAAAACCATCCACCCATGTCTAGAAATTAATTGTTCCAAAACAATCACACCAATGACATACCTAACTCTCATCTTGAAGTTGTCCCTCAAGTAGCTGCCATATCTCCTATTATTCCTTCATCCCCTGAAGTTTCACAAGAGAAATCTACACCATCTCCATCAAATAGCATATCCAATGATGCAAATTTCTAAGGGCTATCCACATAGATTTCCAAGATAATCTATTTCATAATGAAAATGCCTCCATCCTTCACAAATTATAGACTCAATACCACCACCACCACCACCACCATGTCCTTCGTTCAAAAAAACTCATTTCAAAGAGTCTCATTCAAAGTTCATCTCCCTTTTGTCAAAACATTAAACCCTTCCTTAAATCCCCCATACATATTCTAATTCATACCACATGTCAAGGGGATGATTCAAAGCATGAAGAAATGAATCTTGAAACAAATCAAGATCATAACCCCAAGAATGACCAATCCCATAGAATTGTTGATCAAGATTCCATTTTCCCAAAATCTAACGATGATCCTACCATTTCTATCCATCCTATCAATGATGATTCTCATCCATCCCTCGAAAAATATGTCCATCCAAGTCTTCTTGACCTTCCACTTTGTAACCAAGATCATGACATTCTTTCCATTCTTCCTAATGATTTTTTCTAAAATCAAGACCAGAATAACCTTAAAATGGAGATTGATGATCCCCTTCTATGCCAAGATCAAATAATTCCTTCATCTTCATGTCCACCACAAGATCCCATCATCTCTCTGGATCATCCTCAAGATCCCTCCATTCCTACATCTTCATGTCATATTCCTCCATGTCCACCACAAGATCCTCTTTTTGTAAATGATCCCATCATTCCTCATATTCCACCTCCTGAAGAACTTCTAATGCCTCTTGATCCCCCTCATGAGATCCTAATATATTTGTACAAGATGTTCATGAACCCCTTACATATCAAATGGGTTCCTCCACTTAGATTTGGTCTAGTATACTTCACATCCTATCATTTCTTCCATATCATATCCACCTCAAAATAGACTCGCATCTTGTAACAAGTATCCCATTGGTAGAAATTATTTTCAAATCATGCATTATCAAGGCAAAGGGTAGGCCTCCACAAACAAGGCATATTAGAACCCCTTCGTATAAAATAAAATCATAATGGTCATGGCCTCAATAACATGCCTTATTCTCAAGATGTTGGTAACCCTATAAAATCTAAATCCAAACATACACATTCCCGTTCAACCCTTATGTTCATCTTAGTTCCATATATTCCTCCATCCACTAGCTTAAAATCCACTTATCCTTTCATAAACCAATATCAACAAATGTACACATCTTTAATAACCTTCCATCCATCCAAAAGGCCTCTATATAATTCATATCCATCCATGAATCTTAATCCCCTTCCATTCAATTTGGATGTAAGTGTAAAATCCATGTCCAACAATCCACATGCAATCAAGGATCAACATGTCCCATCTAATAGACATGTAAAAACAAAACAAACTATGATCCAAAAAGAAAAATAAGTATCCAAAAGGTCACAAATGTGCACTAAGAAAAAGAAAGAAAATTCAAAATCCATATGTATTTCTAAGTCCTTTGTACACGCAGTGCATTCTAAGGAACCACAAAAGAAAAAGAAAAAATTCAAAAGCCATGTGGATTCCCAAGTGGCTCCTTGAAGCACAACATACCAAAAAATATCAAGTTGGCATCCAAAATTGTTGACCCTCCATCTAAACATCTTCAACCTTCCAAAACTATTTTGAGTCTTGATGTCCCAAAATCCACATCCACTCCATGAAAATTCCAAATCTACTTTTCCCCATCACTCCACCACCTTCAAGGTGTTTACCAATGTTGATCTTGCCCACATTTTCATCCACTCACACACGTCTTCCTACACTTTATCCATTATCTAACACCTATTTTCCAGTGTTTCATCCATCCTATTCAAACCTTTGCAAAAATCCTTGTCATAACCCATCATATTATCCATTTCATCTCCTACCCTACCAATATCTTTGAGCATAAATTCATTCCTATAGACCATTATTACATATCTTCCAAGAGCATCATCCAAAGAATAAGACACTTGAGTCCTTCCTCTGTGTCCTATCATGCATCCATTATTTTCCAAAAATGTCAAAAAGTCATAATATCCAAAAAGAAAAGAAAAAGGAAAAAAAATGTCACCTTGATAAAAACCTAGCAAATAGGCGTCTTGAGTGGCCGAAAAAAAATGTCAAGAGAAATCATTTTTCCACTAGTGAAAACCTGGCAAACAAGGACTTTGGGTAAGTACCATGATGAAAACCTATCAAACATACATCATGTGTAACCTATTAACTTCTTGCATTCCATACTTGGGGCTAGGTTTCATCCATGTTATCCTATCATATCATACCCTTATCATATCCTATCTATCACATCTTTCATTATCATTTGTCCCTCATATCCATTATCCTTCTTTACGTCTATATTTCATTTTCCATCGTTGATTGTGCATCATGTCCTTCATTATCCTTTGTTCCTCGTATCCATCATCCTTCTTTGCATTCATTTTCCCTTTCCCATCTTTGATCTTGACAAGGTTGAGGATCTTCATAAGCATAAGGTGTCCTATCTACTTCACATTGCACGTATCCCTTTAGTTCTTATTTTGTAGCTTATCACATCCTCTCATTCCATATCCCTTCATGTCTGATCCATGTCCTATTGTTATCGTATCCAAATTCATCCCTTGATCTTGATATAAAATAAGGACAAAACAAAAAACATGCTTTCAAAAACCTCTTGACATGTCCATTCTTGTAGACTATGTGTCATTCCGTGCACTATGTCATCACCCTATCTTGTCATATATAATCCCTTAGCTTGCAAGAATTACATGTTCTCCCCACATCGGATAGTCCTTAAGACTCAAATCAGCCTCAATTCCATGATAAAGTTGTCATCATCTTTCCTCTATCCATTTTCATTCCATGGGTCAATTAATTGATTCACAATGTTTCTAACTTGCTAGACATTGGAGGCAAACAAATATGTCTTGCTCAAGTATTAAAAAATAAAACAAAATCAAATAAAGTAAACAGAGTGCTCATAAAAACCCTAAAAAAATTTGAAAAACAATCAAAAAACCAAAAATAATCATTGCATTTCATCAATAAATGGTCCTTTCCAAGGGACAAACATTTCAACAAACATAGACAGATATGTAAAACATTGTGCTTCACACAACAAACTATCTATTCAGGTCGACAATAAGACAGATCAAACTTGTCACATTAATCAATCAATTCTTTATCAACCTATTATTTGTCTTAGACAAAGTGTGGTATACTCAAAACTAGACTATATTTGCCATAAGCGGTTTACTTCATTCCTAAAACCAGAGATCATCATCATCATCATTAAACAATCAATTTTGACAAACAAGATCAGAATGGTTGTTGACTTACTTGGTTCAGCAAGTCTTATCTTTCAGTGATTTATTTTTATCATGTTCCTATGCTACTCGAGGATACCACTTAGTGATGCGAGTGGTTGGGATGGTTCATGGTCTTTTTGCTTTGTCTTTTGTTTGTGAAATGTTTTCATGAAGTTCTAGGGCATAAATGTCCAGGTTGTCTATGTTGGCACATTCACTTTGTGACTATCACACATGTTAACTTTTTAGGATAGCTGCAAATGTAATAACACTCTATGTTGTATGTGTTTTCCAAATGCAACAATCTCTCTTTCATTTATATTGGGAATGAGGATAGAAGAGACATGTCCCTTCATGGGACATGTCTAT